>BQNB010090768.1:0-27058 GCA_026074375.1 Tanacetum coccineum | reverse complement strand
AATCCCCAATCCTATCTTCCTATAAAGGTGAGCTTGCATCATCCCAGTGAAGTCTTCTATCATCACGGTTTAACCAACTCTATGATATTTACCCATATATCTTCGAGCTTCGCCTTTCTCATTGCATCCCCATGATAATTATATTCCTTGTATATTGACTCTAACGGATCCATGGATCAAATAAATTGCCATTAAATCTCAAGAAGTTCGATGAGTGCAATTTAAATGAGTAGAACGCTTGCAAGTGCTCCCCCTTGGTGTATGCCCCCTTGTTTGGGGCACTAAGGAATCAAGATATGGATATGTGCTACAAAACAAAGTTATTAGACAAGTGCACACACACACACACACACACACACACACACACATATATATATATATATATATATATATATATATATATATATAAGCGGGGAACTAGGCATGCACTTTTAGATGTTATGATTCTAAAGTATGACACTTTGAAAGAGAATTAGAAACTAGACACATGCAATCAACCTAAATGATGAAATAAAAAGAATTGAGACATATGTTTAAGGACTAAGATTCGACCGACTTTTAATAAACGAGAGTAGGATTCGTTTATTAGTTGACACATAAATATTATGAGGATGACCTTTTAAAGGGAGATGAATGACACTTAATATCTTGGTGAGATATGCCAAAATATATACTTTAAAAGGATAAAAAGAAAGATAAGACGAGGATGGAGATGATATGCTCTTGGATGAGAATGAAAAAGATTCCATAGAGCTAAAAAATATGGAAGGATTAGCGAGACAAAAGAAGGAAGGTGTTGACAAGAGGTTGTCAGAAATGATTGATAAATCATTTACACTAACAATTGATGTGCAAGTGATCCTATCGAGACAAAGGTGGATGATTGAGAATTCAAAGGTTTGTTTAGTGTTTTGTTGGTTGATAATGTTGAGGAATAAAGTAGGATGTGAAATGAGGTGGTAGTTCTTTCATGGTGGAAGAATAATGAGAGACTCAACAACGTGGTGACTCAATAACACTTGAAGATTGAATATCTTCTTTATGTTCTTCACTTTCTAGAAAGTGGAAAGTTTAGCGAAGGAGTGAAATTTACATTTCGCAAATTACTTAAATATTTCAGATGAAATAATTAAGTTGTCAAGGGATATAGGAGGAATTCTAATAGTAACAAGACGATTAGAAGAGAGAAGAAACGTTTAGAAGTAAGAAGAAACGTTAGAGATGAGGAGACTTATTAGAAGTGAAAATGAACGTTTAGAAGTGAGAAGAAACGTTAGAAGTAAAAAAGACTATTAGAACTTATTAGAAGACAGAAGAAACAATTAGGAGTAAGAAGAATCATCTATAAAAGAGAAGAGACTATTAGAGTTGAGATAATACGTATGCGAGATGTGAGGACCAAGGTTTGTATGTCAGGGGATTTATTGTGAAGTGGTAGATTATAAGGAATGTGTTTGATAATGAGACGCATTTCATAATGAAATTCACTTGACTCTTAACAACATAAGCAACGATGCTTATGAGTGTTGGGATATGAGGATGACCCATTGATGTATAGAGAGACATTGGGTATAGGTTTGGTTTTGGATTAGACGTTAGCTCGTACCAGAAGAGAGGAAATGTTAGGTTAAAAAAATGAATGGTATTACAAGTTGCTGTCGGCGGTCCTAGATATATCTGGGGGCCGCCAGAATAGGTCTGGGGGCCACCGAACCGCCAACAAGAGAGGAGTTAAGGACTTGACAAATTTTGTAAGAGGAGTAGGAGTGACAATTTTAATTATCATTTCGCCTAATTTTAAAATTGCTTTTTTCTAGTAGGATAAATTTTAAAGTCAAATGACACTTACCCATGTCAAAGTCTACGTAATAAAGTATCAATGTTGGTCCCAATCCTTAAAAATATTAAACTGGTACTCCATTATTTTAGACATCACCCCAATTGACTTGTAAAAGTCAAACTTATCAAAACATATTACTTCAACATTTAAAAGTATACAATGCTGAATAAGGTCTAACCATACTAGTTCATAAGTAGTTATTCACATACAAGCAACATTATTTAAATGAACATAAGATGCATAAGCAAAATATTAGATGATTAAACATAATCTGTTGGATCAACAACCATCCAATGTATGATCAAACAAACCTTAAAGGTAACAAATTCATTGTTGGGTAAATTACCACTGTTAAACACAAACAAACATGTCACTTTTAAAATGTTTATTGTTAACTTGAACAACAACAATTCTTCCTGTTCAAACCTTCTTTTTTCCCTTTCTGTCTTGATCTGCAACTATTGCATCTTTTGGTTTTCTTGTTCCAAAGGTTTTGTTACCAATACAAGCTCATGTATGAGCTGCTGCAAGGCCTAGTATACAATTCTTTAATGGAACAGGGCTTTTAGCAGGAAATGGTTTTGTTTGAATATTTTGGGTTACAACTTTCTGAGCTGTAACCTTTTCTGGCTTGGAGGTTGAACTTCTCACTAATCCTAGATAGGATTCATTCACCATCATCTGGGACCGTCATCTTATACAAATCATGCTTTTGTCGAAGTCTCAACAAATACGAAAAGTCGTCCTTCACCACATCTTTACAACTTAACCTTTCAACCTCCTTTACCACGTCTTCGCTTTCTTTAACAAAGTTAGACACCTCCTCACATAGATCTCGAAACTTCTCCTCAAGCATCAACTCAGTCTCCACTTGTCTCTTGATTAAGACTAGCAATTGATCTTCAATTTTAATAAGCTTTGCATCCTTTATAATCTCCTCGATACAGGCCTTTTTTTAAAAGAGTGGGATTGTAACGATTTATTTATAAGGTGGCAATTGTGTTTTATGACAAATTGGGTGGAAAAGGAACCACCGTAGGAATATAAATAGGCTTGGGAAAAATGACACCTGAGGGACCAAACGTGCGAGCGCTAAACAGTGTCAAAAATTGGGTGGAAAAGACAACCGAGGGACCAAACGGGTAAACGGGGGTTGAGTACAGGGACCAACGGTGTAATTTAGCCTTATTTTTAATAACTACATTTTCTAAGTAACACTCTCTTTGATACAGTATCAGTTTTTATAACTTTTTAAATTTTTTGATTGTTTGTTTATTGTTTTCCCAAAATAATATTTTCCAGTTCAGATTTATTGTAATTGTAAACAAATGAGAAGTAATTTGAAGATTCCCAATTTTCTTACACTCCAAAACATGCATTAAACAGTTGTCTGTAAATACAAATTGTTTAACTGTTTATAAATTAGAGGTCCATGGGATTTTTGGTAGTGGGTACCAACTGAGCTAAAGCTGTTTTGGTAACACCCTTGTGGTAAATATGTCATATACTCATTCGTATGTACCCACAATACTACTTTTTATTTGTGGACAATTGTATGTAAAATATGACATAAATATAGAAAACTACACTTGCCGGTAGTTCAAATTCATAAACATAAGTTAAATACATAAAACCAGTAATTAAGTAAACAACAAGCAAACCAAAAAAGACACACTATTACTAGTAGAGTTGAGTGTCCCAATCATTTTTAAAAGTGTCCGTTAACTATAAAATCTCAATACTTAAATAAAAAATCCAATAAGCAAATACACAAAAATAAAATAACCATTAGTGTGAAATGAAGTTTACTTTTGTCCCATCAACTGTAAAATCTCAATAGTCAAATTAATAATCCAATAACCAAATTCATAAAAATAAGACTTCCATTTTAGAAAAAATAAAGTTCATAGTGTAAGAAAATAACGTAAATTAAAAAAAATTGCATTATATTCACACGTGTAAGTATTGTCAAATTATTACTAAAAACGTATTGGTTAGATAAGAAAATAACGTATATTATACACAATAACTAAACTAAAAATAAAATAATGTGGACACTTTCTACAAAATGGTATTACATCCATTAAATAATGACATATTACAACACTATTATAAACCAATACATAATCGCTAATAAAATACAAATAACACTATTATAAATAATGACATATTACAACACTCAAATGTAAAGCGCTACATAAACGGTATACCACAACCAAATACTATTAACGAGTTTTTATGCCCAAAATATAGAATGGACCATGTTAAAAATAGTAACATATTTTAGGTCGAGTGGTGGCTTTAAAAATGTCGAGAACGGGTCTTAGTAATGTATGTGGACTTTTTGACTCTTTTCTCCATGGTTAGCTACTTAAAAACGGCCAACTACATTCATAATTATCTTCCTGCATGAAAAGACCCAACTATTCATTTTGCTATATACACGAGTAACGCCTGTGAATCATCTATCAAATAAAAACATAAATTTCTTTATAGAAAATATTTTCTTGACTTTTTAACATTAATAAATGTGATATCTCTATTTTTTAGTGCCAGTTAACTTTCAATACAGAAGGCAAAAGTGTGTATAAAACTACTGTTGTCCACTTGTCCACTTGCAAAGTATCTTCATTTTGTCCACTCAAGCGTCAATGAGTTTTTTTTTATGTTGTCCACTTCGCTGTGGGAGTGACACGTGTTGATCACGTTGATCACCACAAAAGCCGCGTGATCAACCTGGTTGTTTTAGTAATGTCAGATCAACTTGGTCTCTACAAGAAAACCGATTTCACATTTGGTCATTTTGGTAAAAAAAATGCATACTAAAAACCAACATTGTAAACCAAAAACCGCAAAAAAAACACATAAATTATATACAGTGAACAAGTCATAAGTGATGGTGCGGTGAGGTTAAAACCCGCAAAAAACCCACGCAAAACCAAAACCGTAAAATGTGGTGTGGTGCTGTTTTTTATTGTTATAGAAACCGCAAGTGCGGTTGCGGTTCGGTTTCAGTCAAAATCCGCACCAACCCGCACCATGCTCACCCCTAATATTTGAGATCATACAACATTACATATTAAATATATGAAAAAAATACATATGTATTGAACCGGTTTGACCCGGCGGTTCAACCGGTTGAACCGGTGACCTAGTGAATCGGTCACTAAACCAGGTCAACTAAAAAACCTTATTGAACTACCGGTTGAGCGGTTGTCAGTCGAGTAGCCACGGCCAAGTAGTTATCTTATATAACACATATTAATGTAAAGTATTAAATGTAAATGTACATTGATTAAAAAAGTGAGCTATTATACAATGGATAAACAAGTTAAACCATAAGTAAAGTATATCTCCCAAAATGTTAATAGAAAAGTCACAAAACACAAATATGTTTGGTTACAATAGCTTACAAAAGGGAATTAGAGTGAGGCAAGTTCACAATAGTTTGGTTAACAACAAACCTTCATATAAAAACTAAGATGGAAAGATGATCTTGTGGTCGAAAAAGAAATTGATCATTTTTTCTCGATATGCCAGAGCTGTCTGAATTGGATCTTCAACATCCAATGGGATCCCATGAGCTAACCTGTATATAGAACAAGACATAAGAAATGGCATAGCAGTAGTAAAATTTAATGAATTCATTGCAAGCTTAATAACTTACTAACCTGTAAAGAAATAAACAAACAAAGACGCCACAATCACCAAATACCCCACCCTGCTTGGGGACGTTTTGTGCATGCCTAAACTTAATACTGTAGTGGGTGGGATCAATTCCTTTGCTAACAAACACACCAGTCTCCTGTAGAACAACAGGAAGCTTAGACTCTAAACACCTCCTAATCTTCACATACCACGGACGAATTTCAACATCAAATGTCTCTTGACTGTCATAGAAGGTGACATTTCCAGATTTTATGTGAAACTGTGCAAGAGACCAATGTCGGTTGGGTTCATTTATCGGAATGAAGACCTACAAATGTTTGAAAATAATCATTGATATAATAAAATTAAGAGAAATGATATAAGTATCATTCTACTAGTTGTGTCTACTTATATTCCTACTCAGTGTCAGAACTGACGGTTTTGATGCAGAGAGATAATGAGTGGAGAAAAAAAGGGTTAGGAGCGTTATTATGACCCCTCATTAAATCTACCATTGTACACCGCTTGGTTTTCCCCTTTTTTATTTTTTTTATTTTTATTGTGTGTACGAGGGATGATATTTATATTGTAGGATGATATAGAAAAACTCTAAAATTAATTAACCAATGTTGTGCTATTACATGGGTTGTTGCTAATAAATACTTGTTCAACATCCCTCCATGCCAACGGGTAAATTTCATATGTTGCATAAAACAATGGCATTGATTCTCGAAGTAGAAGCGTAAGAAAGTTACAGCTCACCATTGACCAATCCTGACAGGATTGTCTAAAATGCCACATGTACCATACCCAAAGATCAATGTGCTGTAGTTAAACAAAAACACATAATCAAAATAAACTTTACATGTAAAGAACTCAATATATTGTAGTGAACGTAAACAAAATATGATTTTACTTACCTCTTCATGTAACCAACCTAAATGATTGTCATCGAGCCCAATTAAACTATCCCAGAAGGGACGATCCACAACAACATCATTGCACCAAGGAAACTTGCAATGACGCCACCCAGAGCTACTAAGAAACTGCTCCAAATAATAATTGAAATAAATTTTGTCGATGCATTTGAATGGTCGGTTTAGATCTTAAACAGAACACATAAAACTTTTTACTATACTTGCATCAAAACACATTACGCAAATTAAATAATATTTATAAAGGACTAACCTCTTCCCATGGTTTGAGATCTTGACACCTTTCAATCATATATGCATCAAGCACATTCTTTTGATTTTTTAGTGTATCCATGCTAGGTCCTTTTATTTCTGTATCCACTTCCATCGGTGTCCTGAGTACATTCACATACCTCCTCTTGGTTGTTCTACATTTCTCTAGAGCAAGTTTCATGTGAGTGGAATTACTACGATATCTCTATAAGCAAGAATTCATGTCCTGAGTACATTCACATACCTCCTCTTGGTTGTTCTACATTTCTCTAGAGCAAGTTTCATGTGAGTGGAATTACTACGATATCTCTATACTCTTCATGTTATTTTCTTCTTCCAACATCAATTGCAACCTGAGTCTCCTCTGCTCTGCCTCTTGCTTTTCAGCTTTCACACAATCATCCTGTGATTACATAGAAAGTTAATGCAAAAATTTCCCCAAACTTATATTAATATAAAAAATAACAATTTGTTGATTTGTCAAAAACAAGGTTAACGTTATTACCTGAGAAAGATCGTTGTCAACTTCTTCTAATTTAGCATTCTGTGTAATGTTATAAGACAAGTTAGAATACAAGTTGCAATTAACGCATAAACCAAACCACTGAAAGTAGTAGAAATCAATTACCGCATTAACCAAATCATCGAAAGCATCTACCAAAACATTGACAGCATCCTTGTTAGATGTTCGATTTGGTGACCCAGTATATGTAAAAAAATCGCCATCTTGATCACTCCAACACTTGTCACCCAGATCACACTATTCAAAAAATTGTAAGCATATTAACTAAGTATACTACATTATTGAGTAAATGACATGAAAACACCCTATAAAATAAATGGGAATTACCTTTGTGCCAGCTGTATTAACCTTGTGCTTCACATTTGTGGCTTTTGTTTTAAAAGTAATAACCTGCATTGGTGTAAAAACATGAAAATTAAACAACATTAGTTACCAGGTAATTGGTGTAAACAAAGCTGTTAGCCTTAATTTTATATAAGTCGAACAAGAATGTTATCGGTCTTATTAGTCATAATTAGTCTTGTTAAAGTAATAGGCTAGTCGGGTTCAATGGGCTTGGATTGTAATCTAATATTGTCCATGTTTCGGGCTCAAAGCCCAAGAAAAGCCAAGCCCGGCCCAAGTTAGAAAGCCCACATGCCACTCTTGGCATTGGGTATAAATAGAACCCTCTCCACACATGGAGAGGGTGTTGGTTGCCATTTTTCTCATTTTGAGTGTGTGTGTAATCTTCCACCTCTTTATTTCTCTCTAATAATCTTTCACTTTCCTTATCTCTTTTCTATCTTCTTTCATCTGCGTTTTTTTTTTTGTTTTACAGCCTCTATTTTCTTTGTTGTTGTGTTTTCCTTTGTTGGTTTTTGTTGCTTATTGATATATCATATGTTGTGAAATGGATTAAGCTTTTGGGATAACATTTGGTATCATTCGCCACGGGTGGGTTTAGTTTTTGTTTAGTTCTAGTGGTTGTTTCGTGTTTGTATTTTTTGTTGTTTTTGTTCGTTTCGTGTGCATAATCTTGGTTATAAGCTTTAAACGCAAGGATCGAACTAGCAGGCGTGCTTCAAGGATCGAACGAGGGATATTCAAGCTTGGTTCGAACTAGTGACATTTTCTGTTTGATCGAACGAGTGTTTTCCTCTTTGGATCGAACGAGTGGTTTTCCTGTTTTGATCGAACTAGTGACATTTTCTGTTTGATCGAACGAGTGTTTTCCTCTTTGGATCGAACGAGTGGTTTTCCTGTTTTGATCGAACTAGTGACATTTTTTGTTTGATCGAACGAGTGTTTTCCTCTTTGGATCGAACGAGTGGTTTTCCTGTTTTGATCGAACGAGCGTGATCGAACGAGTGGGATTTCGTAACCTAGCAGTGATCGAACAGAACGTTGATGAAATGAGCGTGACTTAGAATACGAACGTGAATTTCGAACGAAGTGATCGATTACGAGCGTGTTCGAAGAACGTGATCGAACACGACGTTGGTGAACGAGCGTGATCGAACGAGCGATCGAACGAGAAATTTTTTTGAAAATTTGAGTGACGAAAAGGGTTTCAGTAAAACAGCCATAACTTTTGATCCGTAAGTCCGTTTTAGGCCTGTGACCTCTCAAATCGAAGAGAAAAACGAGACGGATCACGCTGTAACCACCCTTTAGCTGGTTAAGGATTTTTCGAAGCCCAAAAACATCGTTTTCCATGATTTATTGACATTTTTCAGTTTTTTTTGGAATTTTCGCTGATTCCAAATCAAATCATTCACGGTTTTTTCTTGATTTTGTAAAATCCCGTGAAAGATACGATTCTTCTCTCGGTTTATCAAAAGATTGTAAATCCCGTGAAACGTTTAATTGCTTTCAATCATCCACAACAATCAATTTACCTACTTAAGATCGATATTCATTCACAAACTTCATCACATTGTCAATACCAATACAAATTTGCAAACTCTAAACTCAGTGTTCTTCAGAATGACTCAGTTTCTTCGTGTTCCTTTTTAAAGTTCAAGAGAAGACAAACTTTCAAGGAATTAAATGCATGGAAAGTCTTTCGAGCATTTCAGTCACAACTATGTTTCTCACAAGATTCTTTCAGATTTTGGTACCATGCCTATCTTCAAGAGAACATTCTCTCAAGACTTGGATTTACTAGAACAGCATCTTACCAAAGAAATAATTTCTCAGACTGATTGCAAGACTACTTTGACAAAACTCAGAACAACGTTTGAAAATGCTTTCAATTCAGAAATCAAAGCGCGTATGCAGAATTATACAAGATATGATGCTCAATCATTTTACGATGCAATGATCTTTAACATGGATTCCCTCGGGAAATACATGCTTGAGTTAATTCTTCATCAAATCGAACTCACAATTGTTGAAACAAAAGAAGTTGATGCAAACACAAGAAGATCATTCAAATCCAATTCCAGCATTGAATGTTGATTCATTGAAAGTTGATTTAGTTGTCATACAAAACACTTGTTCTGAGAAAGAAGACAGTAATTCAGAGAATGCATCCAACAAATTAGTAAAGGAATGCAGCTTGAATTCTGAAACAAAAGATGTGCATGCAATCAAATACAAGATGTCAATATGCAAAAAGAATAGATGCATGGCATATTTTTTTTTCGATCTTTCTTCACTCCTTCAAGTTCTTCAAAGATGACTTAAAAAGGCACTCGCATCGAACATGGTACAAAACGGCATTTCATGTACTATTTGGTCAAAGATGTTGATCTCTTTCACAGAGCAATGCTCCTCAACGTAGATCATACTACAAAGCAACTTGACAAAGATGAATTTCAAGAAGATGGATTCCATGACAGCCTTTTGGGGGTGGTAAACAACCAGTTCCAAAAGTCATCGATTCAAAGTTAACATTGGATGATGACGTCTAAAAGACAGCAACTGTGCTTTGTAAATACACTGGAATCGAGGTTCAACACTTCAGAGATACACTACTCCAACACCTGGGTAATGTTAAGAAGTCTGTTGCTGAAAGAACACGTCATCTAAGACAGTATGAAAGAAGGGTGAATAAAAGACAGATGCAGACGCAAGAGATGAGATGATACGGGGTAAAAACATTGGATGTTGATTGGTTGACACAGAATGCATTAGGACAGAATCTCAATAGTGCAGATGACAGCAGCAGGTGAGGGAATGATACAGATGATGATGATGCAGATATTAGACCTTTTATGATGAAGATAGCCAATGGTGAAGGTACAATTGACTGTGTAATTGCAATATCTTTGCTATAGGACAACAGCATACTGAGCAACCTGAAATCATTAATGAAGGTAGGGTTGACCAGTATCCTAAAACATGTCAAGTTAAAAGTCCTATGCTTGAGTCATCACCTGATAACCAGACAACTGAATACTCAAAAAAATCACTCGAGTCTCAATTATTTGCTCAAAAAGACAGTTGCCCAATTTCAAAAGATTTTTCAAGCATATGGAAGCTCACATTGCATTGCTCTCGAACTTTAAATATCCAAAATCATCTTTAAATCAGGGGCAACTGGCAAAATTGAAGAAACAAGTAATAAAGCCAGATTGAAAGGAAATTGATGTACTTGGAACAATGAAACATCGAATTTAGGAACATAGTGTGGCTACATTAGTAAGGAAAATGAGACTTTGAAACAGCATACAAAGATTTGATGATTCTATTAAAACTAGAGATCTAAGACTACAGAAACATACAACATCTTTGCATGCTAATAATGCTGAATTAAAAGCTCAGATTCTGGAAAAGGTTTTTGCAATTTGCTGCTTTGAAAAATGAATAAGATAGTTAAAAGGAAATAGTGTAGATACTCGTTTGACAAAACATCAGTCTTGCGGAACGATGTTGACCATAACTAGAAACCAATCAGTTGTTAGAAAACCGAATGCGTTTAAATCTGAATGGGCTAAAAAATGTCAAAACAACGGTTTGCCTCCCAAGTTGATGTGAATAAGAATTTGTCAAAACTAGTCACTCAACATTAATTTTGGGGGGGGCCTAAGAAAAACAGAATCCGCCTTTGCAAAACCTAATACTTGATTGCTCTAGCTCATCTAAAATAGTTCTAAGAAACATGCCATGCCTTTGTTAAATGACATGTTCATAATCACTATCTAGATGCAGCTAAGAACAAGACTCAAGAAAGAGATAAGGAACTCAAAAACTAGTGTGATACCTTTGCTAGGTTTCAAGCGCTGCTGATGGTAGCAAACCAAAAACCTAGGAGGCAATCAATCAAACATCTAGAAGTTTCGCCTGTATCTAAGAGTACTCGTGTTACGATAACGGCTGTGCCAAAGCAGATCACTCAAGTGTTCTAGTTCTTCTCAGATTATATAACATTTTGTTTGTTCCAATGTCTTAGTGTGTCTTAATGCAAATCATGATGCTTGTATAGCAAACTCCTAAAGGAAGTAAACTCACGTGCTATGGGTTCCATCCAAATAAGACAACAAACAGAAACAAACACGTAGAGCAAATAATGAATTGCCAAGAAACAGAAAGACAGATCCCTACAAGACATAAGGATTTTCAATCAAACAGACTTCGCTGTGCCATGTGAACAATGACAACTCAGATCTTGTCTTAGGTGGAAACCGACGGGTAAAATTTTCAGGACTGTTGGTCTTAGATGGGTTCCAACTGGAAAGATATTCACTCCTAGCACAACCAAGGTTGACAGTGAACCCCCAAATGGTTCAAATGCAGATATCACTAACCAATATGAAAGTACGCAAACTCTTGATGTCAGTGCAGGTACTTCTAACTTAAGTGCAGGTACATCTTTCAATCCTAAAAAGGAAGAACTCAGAGTTTGGTTGCTGAAAAGACTGATATCTGAGAAACCAGGGCTTCATGGAATTTTCATCTGATGCATAAGCAATGACGTTTGATCACAACAGATCAAGCCTCGAACCTCAATGTCAAACGACGTTTGAACAAAACGGTTCAAGCCTCGCACCACAGTGTCAACAGAAGTTCATCAAGCAGCTAAGACAGTAACAACGTCAAATGAGCTGGATTTGCTATTCGGTCCTTTGTTCGACGAATATCTCAATGGAGAAAATCAAGTTGTTTTAAAGTCTTCCGCTGTTACTACTGCTGATGCATCCGATAAACGTCAACAACAACCTGATTCAACTTCATCTACTTCAACTCTAGCAACATCTGTCACTGCTGATGGAAACTTCGACTTGTAAATATTTTTTTTTCATCTCTTTATTTTTGATTTATAAAAATTTTTAAAAGAAAATACAAAAATATAAAACCTAGAAAAACAAAATATAAAATCAAAAAATTTTCAAAAATACCAAAAAGAATCTTCTCGACATGTCTCTTGGAATCGATAACATTTACGTACCTAGAAATGTTGATTAACATCGACACGGGTGTGTAAATGAAGTTCGAGCGAGAGTTTCAAATGCTTTCAAAACATGTCATTTCTAAATTTTTCTCGATGACTTATGTACATTTCAGTGCATAACTCGGTCCCGAATGTAATAGGGAAGTGTACGCCTCAGTGCGCGACTACTACATAGAAGAGAAGTCTTCTATCATGGTTTTAAAATCGTTGAACACAATTTTTCAAAAAGAACTTTCAATGTCAAAATTTTCTACAATATAATTTGTGGTCTTTTTCCATAAATAGTGGTATTTGTTAAAATTGTGTGTTCAACACTCCCTTCCTCGAATAATTTTCAAAGAATTGCAGTACGTAGAATGTCATTTTATGTAAATTAATTTCTGAGGGGGAGCTATCGGAATCTGAATTCATGCAATATCATGGTATAATTTTTCTCCCCATGGAATTTTTCATGTCAAATTTTAATCAATTGGTATTTCAAATACTAAGTGTTTTATTATTTAAAATAAGGGGAGAAAATTGTAATTAAAATATGATATAGGAGAAAGTGATCTTTAAGACTCTAAGTGCAACTCTGTCCTTCATGTGCTAAACAATTTCGAATCTCGGAGCACATGTGTAGGGGGAGTATTTGAAAATAAAAATGTCAGAAAATGGTTTTATGGTTCGATCTCTATACCCAACAACCTATTAATTTCACTACGATTCTGAAGTCATAAGGTGGTTAGGTTAGGTATAAGTCCTACGATCCAACCAGAACCGGAGGGATCTACCCAAGGACACTCCATAGTTAGAAATAGCAGTCCTTAGGTATGATTGGAGAAGAATGTGTATAAGGGAAAAATGCAGACTAAGATTGAGCTAACACTGGAACAATCACAACAAGGTGTTAGTAATGACGTCTTGGTAAGCATTGAAGGGGTTGAAGAATAAAAAGAAATGTATGGATAAAGGGTGAAAACAAAGCAGCCCTCCAAACAACTTAGGCAAGTCCGGGGTCAATCATAATTCTATCAAAATTCACAATTGATGATTGTGTATTGAAGAGAATGACATCATGGACCAGTGCTGCAATGCAAAACCCTTCCCAGCCATTCGGGTTCTCTCAAAAGAAACTGTCTCGTTTGTCCTCGGAGATTACACACGGTATCTATTGACATTCTCACTTCGAGATTGTTAATAGTGAATAGGTGGCAGGTTGTGATCCAGCCTCGATACTAAAAACAAAGTGCACAAATTGATTCTTAGAGCCCGAAGACAAGTTCAAAGTATAAAATTCATTAGGACACAATGTCAAAATACACTTGTTGAACACCATAAAGTTCACAAGTTGTAACAAAGAGTCCTACGCATTATCCTTGAGATCTTGCCAGAACATCCGAGTGATACTTAAGTATTCACAGTGAAGATGGAAATCCTGCTTGAGCCAACATCAAACAAGCTCTTGGTAGGTGACTTGCAAGATTCTATATGAATCGAGCTTGTGATAACTGGATATCAATGTTGGTCCAGTAAATGAATTGACGACTTAATCAGAAAGATAGTAACTATCTGATTCACTCTTACCGTGTTGTCTGCTTTGAGACGTTCCGGTAATGAGAACTAGCAAGCATGGTGAATCTAATACATCTGTGTTAGAAGATCCTACGCTTTGAGCTGGAAACCCTGTCAAGGAGATTCTTTGAATCTACCTGATCACAGGTATAGTATTTATACTATAAAACGGGAAACCGGAGGTTAATGCAACCGAAGTCAAGATGAATGACAAAGCCATATTCATCTTTTATTGCTAACTGTCTTATTTTAGGTTTAGACGACGGTGTTGCAGCCTCATTCCAGTGAAGTCGGATTCATAAACCACATGCTCATACTCAAGCTTTCAAAGTCAATCATTCAACATCAAGATAGTTGATTCTAATCTTCCCCACCCCCCCCACCAACCTATCAATGAGCCTCAAGTCAAATAAAGAATAATCAATTGGGGAGATTGTTTAGGACTATAATCACATTTTGTTCAAACAAGAATGTAACAAGTATGAGCATGTTGGTCAAGAGCACAAGTGATCAGAAAGTCAAATCAAGATATCAAGTCAAGGAGATGGATCAAGATAACGATCTCAAGAACTTAAGTCAAAAGGTGATAAAGGTCAAGTTAAAGTTCACAAAGCATGAATGATTCAAAGCCATTACAAACAAAGGACAAGACCCAAAAACAAGGCAAAGCATAAACGTCAAAAAGGTCATATCTTCAACGTCTTCGGTAGTACGGAGGAGTTTGAAGAAAGAGGACCACACATTGTGGGAGATTGTTAGCCTTAATTTTTATATATGTAGAACGAGAGAATGTTATCGGTCTTATTAGTCATAATTAGTCTTGTTAAGTAATAGGCTAGTCGGGTTCAACGGGCTTGGATTGTAATCTAATATTGTCCATGTTTCGGGCTCAAAGCCCAAGAAAAGCCAAGCCCGGCCCAAGTTAGAAAGCCCACATGCCACTCTTGGCATTGGGTATAATAGAACCCTTCACCATGGAGAGGGTGTTGGTTGCCATTTTTCTCATTTTGAGTGTGTGTGTAATATTCCACCTCTTTATTTCTCTCTAATAATCTTTCACTTTCCTTATCTCTTTTCTATCTTTATTTTGCTTATTGGTATAGCTTATGTTATGAAAATGGATTAAGCTTTTGGGATAACAAAAGCTTTCGGTAAAATCTTACGTTGATAATAGTCTCAAGTTTGTAGACGTGTGCTTTTAAACTCTTAATCTCTTTAGGTAGAATCATCAAACTATTGCATAAACCCTCCAAATACTTAACCCGAGTCTGAAGTGAAACCTCTTTACTAGAACTCTGCGTACCTGACCATGCCTCTCTATCTTTCTCCCTAAGTGTGCGAGCTGATGATAATTTTTTAAGATAATCACCAAAAAGCCCATCGTATTCAACAGGAGGCGCTCTCAGAGTATACCACTTGAATAATATATTGCTTTTTGTAAACCATTCTGATTGGGCCTCAGCTCTGTTAGGATATAGGTCATAGTTTTTTTTGTCCTAAGGAAAATATACCAATAATTGTTACCAAAATGAAGATTACATTTTATAAATAGGTAGAATCAAGGGAAATCTATCAAGGTACTCATACTAGTTATTACATACTAACTATTTAGCTGGGTAATGCATTCACATCATGAGTATAAAATCCTTAGGTGCAAAGTCATTGACCGACCTGGGGAAAAAGTTTCCTAAAATACTCCCAATTTTTAAATGGAAAATGCTTCGACTAGAAACGGCCTCTCGGGATCTCTTCAGACAATTTCCTCCACCAATTATCAGTCACAGATGAAGACTCTAGAATCCATATCTACAAATAGTAAATGAATAGCTCAAGTTACAAACAAATTTAATTCTTGTACTATCATGACAAGTGTTTGCATAAAACTACGAACCTTGAAACACAAGAAAAATCCAGACAAAGAATAAGATGAAAGAAAGTTGGGGTTTATCTCTAATGCTTTATGGTGCGCATCCTTATGCTTTGAGTTAACATTTCTGATGGTAGTATATAATCGCTTGCGGGAAAGTTGTTTTCCCTAAATATTTGGATGGCGGCATTCCTCCTTTTGTTAGACGCCTATTTCCGGACAAATTGAAAAAACTAAAAAAGAATAAGGATGGTGAATTGGTTCAGGATAAAGCGGCAAAAGGTAAAGCAGCCCAGCAAAGTGTGACAATTAAAGACCTAGGTGAATTGGTTCAGAAGGATGCAAAGTGGAAAATTGAGTGCTGATGATTCCGTACGTGTTTGTTTGTTGTACATGTCAAAATTAATTTTTAGGGGTGCAAAGGATAAAAAGGTTTTCCCGACCTTTATGCTGAGGCTGGTAGATGATTTAGCAGCTTGGAACGATTTTCCTTAGGGTGAATACTATTAGGAAGAATTTCATAACAAGGTTGTGAATTTGATTGACATACGCTGAAAGAATCACATTAAGTATAAGAAATACAATCCTGATAAATTACCAACGTACACCATACACGGATTTGCTTGGGCACTTAAGGCAAGTATTCATCAATAAGTACCTTAAATTTGTTTAGATAACAAATATATTTGTCTAACTGCCGACGTTTACAGGTTTGGATATTGGAATCTTTCTCCAACAGTTATCACTGGTGGTCTAAAAAATCAGAAGTGATACCCAGGTGTCTTGCGTGGTCCAAAAAACAAATTTTGAAAAACGCAATTACCCTGAACTGTTTAGGCCGGTAATGACCATTAGCATGCCATAACGAATTTAAATAATGAAATATTGTTTAATTTTGTTGTATGTGTTTTATTTACGACCATGTTGTGATTTTATTATAGGATTCAAATCCAACTACTAAACTTCAACCGACTGATGCAAAGATGGGGCAGAACTGGTATAGAAGATTGTATGACTATCTTGATGTTAAGGAAAAATCTGTACCGCTGGATGACTTGGGCGGCGTCTCTCAGGATGATGAATTTGATGCATATACTAGACAAGATGGACGTGGTGCAACAGTTAGAGCGAAAGTTAGTGGTGAGGTTATGAATGATGCTAACATGAGTGTTGTAGTTCACGTTGAAGAAACAAAATCAGCTAGAGAGATTATGCTCGAAAATAAGGTTGAGTCCTTGGAAACTAAAGTCGAGAAACTACAGTTGGATCATGACAAATTGGCAGTCTTTTGAAACTTATGAAATTCGGCCAGAGTTGGTACCCCCAACTCTGGATGCAAAGGTTTATCTAAATTACCAAGAATTACTATCACTCGTATATTTGTAAACAATAATTTATAAAATACTTTGCATGAATCGCATTATTATAAAACCAATTAGTAATCGAACTTGGTTATTATGTATCACCCCATTTTTAATTAGCAGTCGGAAGCTAATCTGGGTAGTTACTTCAGGTACAACAGTTATAATCATAGAAACGATCAAAAAGAGTTGTTTTTGAAAATAAGTTATCATTCATTATTTCTTCAGAGTTTTTACAAAACGAGAGGTTTCCAGAATCTTAAATACAACATTTGAATGATAACGGTTTTTCCATCTTCCGTGTCCTAGTCCTCAGTGCCATTCAGTTCCTGAGATAAAACATGCCTAAAAAGTCAACCACAAGTTGAGTGAATTTCATAGGTTTAATCATATAATTTGAATGCATTTGCGATATTTTGTTTACGTTGATATACACCCACAATATTGAAAACATAATTTAGTATTGCCATTAGCTCATGAATCCAATGCCTTAGGTTATAATGATAATATTGCCCCTGCGGGCACCTTTGCCAAAATACCCGCGTGATTTCTAATGATGTGCAATTGGTTATCATTACTGGATACACCAACGGGGAGTCCAACCTCCTAAATATATATAAAAATTCTTTTTTTCTTAAAACAAATCGCGCTTACTACAGAGAGTAATTAACGGTTCATGATTATGGGGACTTAAAAGGCAAAGCAGTTACTTAGGCAATAGTAAATTGAAATAGCATGTAGAAATAATTGCATTCATGTTTATAGCATGTATCTCTCTCACGGGGTTAATATAAAGATTGAAATGCGAGGCTATGAACATCACCTGAAAACAGTTATAGGAAATTGAATAGCAATGTATAGGGAATGAAAGTATACGGCTTCAACACTGGCAAGCACAGACAAACCTGGGTTAATATAGGCAAGTCTTAGTTTGATTGTATATTAAGTTTTTTGGATATCGATGTTGGTTTTGATATAAAAATTATCATAACACCGTTTGGGCCATCATTGTTTAGAAGTCATTTAGTAAACGTTGTGGAGCTAGGGCACTTTATATCGTACACCCTACACTCAGTCAGAACGAGTACCAAGATGAAACATCTTAATATGAAACTCCTAGTATTGTGGTTATGATATGGATCTGGGCATGATTTTTGAAAGCACATCGATGTTGAATGATATATGGATTAGTACATAGCAGTTTTAAGCATTTTATTAAATATATGGAGATGTTAAGCACGAGGAGGCGTTTTTAATGTTATGTTGGTAATTGTTTGATATGATTTTACACTTTTTTCAAAATGTTACATTTTAGGACCCTGAGGTTGGACAAACTGCAAGTAGACCCCTAGGGTTTGAATTTTTACGACGTTGGTTCCTCTTCAAAACTTTTATTGATTATACCAGTAAACCTCATACTTTAAAAAGTTAAATAATAGGACCCTATAGTTATATCTTTGATAAAATGTCACTTTTAGTCCTTTTAGTTATAAGATTCTGAAATTTACGATAGTACCCTCTTGCATGGATTATATTACAAAACATGTCCAAATTGCCATGCTAAGCTTAATTTCAACATTATATAGTCATTATAAGTTATAATAACTATAATATGAAGATTTACACAACATAAGTTCTAATTTAACGATTCGGTTAAGTTAAAGTTGGTAAAACGGGTCAAATTAGGGTTTCAAAATGAAAACGCGCGGGTTTTAAAGTCATTTTCTATTATGAAATTTTAAAAGCACTATTTTAACATTATATAGCTTATTAGATTGATTATTGTAGGTACCTACCAGTATTAATATTAGGCCTAACAGAATCAAGTTTTGGCATACTAGTTTTTAAGTTTGTACTGACTTTTAGGAACCAAATTTATTTGGAGTGATTGACCTTGTTTGCATTAGTCCATATACAATAATTTAAAACACAATTATAATAAATAAAACCCCAAATCAAAAAATACTTGTTTGCCTTCCTATTACCAATATTAAACAACCTCTTAACCTCGCTTCCCTTGCATTTTCTTTTTCGATCAATAGTCATAGTCTCTTAATGCAAATTGACTTAGACTTCCACCAACAAAACTTTTCTTCTTTGTAATCAAACGAACTCTTCCCCTAGTTCTCTTTCCATTCATGTCATTCCCAATTTCTTTCTATTAACTTTCTGTGTTTCTTTATCTTTTTAGTAGGTGCCTAGGAGTTTTTACGTGTTTTGACAACAACTAGGTTCAACTTCTTGTAATTCAGAACAACTTTTTTCATATGTTACTCCAACCTTGACTTAGGGATCTATCTCAGATTTGGTACCACTTAACTTTCTGATTCAGTCTCAATAAGACAGTGCTACATGGAGGTATCTCCACAAGATCCTTCATGTTCATTCTGATTGTCAAGGTAGAATTGCTCAGACAGAATTGTCATTCTGAGACAACTAATTTCAGGTTTTGGGTAACCTTTTTTCCATAAACATACAAAGAATCATCAACTTTCCTCTGTGTTTAGGAGTATAATTTCCACTTAAGGATGTGGAACACCTTTAAAATCATTGGTCTTAGGTAATATCTACTGTACGAAGGTTTTCTGATTGAATCCTCTTTTAATCTTTAAAAAAGATAAGTTCATTTCTTCTCATTACTTAGAAACACTCATTGTCTTGAACTGTTTCTCAAATCTAAGCAAATTTTACTATTTGAGTATGCCAGAAATCAATTAAGCTCCAAAGATTCTTGGAAGACAATCTGTTCATGGGAATGCTTACTGTTTTCCTGCATTTGTTCCTTGTCTTTACTGCTTTCATTCCTTCTCTATATCTTTTTAGCTTTTCATCTTTTTTGCATAAAATAACATTGGATACCCTGAATTTGCTCTTCATGACGTTTGATAGCTGATTTCTGGGAAGTTTCACCAATCTCAAGAGCTTGAGGTTGGGATGGGGTAGATGGAGATAACTGCATTGGTGAAAGAAGTCCTTCTGGGAGAAAGAATTCTTGAGTTTTAGGGGGTATGATAATTGGAGACGGGATTGGTGACTTTTCAGTATAGAAAGCTTGTAAGGCTTTCATGTAAGGATCATCGGGAAATAACGAAAGGGTCGGTGAAGTTAGCGGGACAATTCCAAATGTATTGGAAGCACTGGAGTAAGTTTTCCCTGGAGAGGTCGGGATATAATCCGGTGAAGCCGGGGGAACATAGTTTGGGAAATTGGAAGAAAAGGCATCCTCCAAATTAGAAATAGGACGATCGGGGGAAGACATCGTTCTGTTAATAACCCAGTGATAAATAATATAAGTTATTTATCTAGTAATATAATAGTTATGTAACTTTACATACCATTCCGGGAGATATAGCGGCACGGAGGACTTTCTTGGATGGAAAAAGAAAAGTAGTTATAGTTAAGGTTTTAACCTTGTTCTCTATAACGTAGGCTCTTGATACCAAATCTGTAACACCCCCATTTTTACATATAGCAGCGGAAGCTAATCTGGGGTATTACTTCAAGGGTACAACAGTCATAATCATAGAAAACGATTCAAAAAGAGTCGTTTTTGAAAGTAAAGTTATCATTCATTTATTTCATCAGAATTTGTACAAAAGAGAGGTTTCCAGAATCTAAAATACAACATTTGAATGATAACGGTTTTTCCATCTTCGTGTCCTTGTCACTCCGTGCCATTAGTTACCTGAGATAAAACATGCTAAAAAGTCAACACAAAGGTTGAGTGAAATCCATAGGTTTAAGTAATATAATTTGAATGCAAATGCGATATTCAGGTTACGTTGATATATACCCGGTATTGAAAACATAATATATTATTGCCATTAGCTCATGAATCTGATGCCTTAGACTATAATGATAATATTGCCCCTGCGGGCACCTTTGCCAAAATACCTGCGTTATTTCTAATGATGTGTTGTTGGTTATCGTTACTGGATACACCAACGGGGAGTCCAACCCAAATATATATATTCACAACATTCGCGCTTACTACGGAGAGTAATTAACGGTTCATGATTATGGGGACTTAAAGGCAAAGCAGTTACTTAGGCAATAGTAAATTGAAATAGCATGTAGAAATAATTGCATTCATGTTTATAGCATGTATCTCCCTCGCGGGTTTATAAAAAGATTGAAATGCGAGGCTATGAACTCACCTGAACAGTTATGGGGAAATTGATAGCTAATGTATAGGGAATGAAGGTAACGGCTTCAACACGGCAATCACAGACAACCTGGGTTAATATATGGCAAGTCTTAGTTTGATTGTATATATAAGTTTTTAGATATCTATGTTGGTTTCGATATAAAAATTATCATAACACCGTTCAGGCCATCATAGATCAGAAGTCACTCAGTAAACGTTTGTGGAGCTAGGGCACTTTAAATCGTAAACCCAACAACTCAGACAGAACGTAGTACCAAGATGAAACTTCTTAATATGAAGCTCCCTAGTATTGTGGTATGATATGGATCCGGGACATGATTTTTGAAAGCACATCGATGGTGAATGATGTAATGATTAGAACATAAGCAGTTTTAAGCATTTTATTCAATATCCGGAAATGTTAAGCACGAGGAGCGTTAATTAAAGTTATGTCTGGTAATGTTTTGAATATGATTTTACATTTTTCAAAATGTTACATTTTAGACCTTGGTTTGGAAAACTGCAAGTAGACCCTTGGGGTTTGCATTTTTACAACTTTGGTCCTTCAACTTTTATTGATAAGTAAACTTGTACATTAAAAATGACTTAATAGACCCCTATATTATAACTTGATAAAATCTGACACTTTAGGGGTCCTTTTAGTTATAAGTTTCTAAAATTTACGTATAATAACCCCTTGCATGGATATAATTACAAAACCTGTCCAAATTGCCATGCTAAGCTTAATTTAACTACATTCAATAGTCATTAAAGTTATAATAAACCTAAAAATGAAGAATAGAACACCAACATAAGTTTAATTTAACGATTCGTTAAGTTAAAAGGTAAAACGGGTCAAATTAGGGTTTCAAAATGAAAACGCTCGGGTTTTAAGGTCAAATTCTCTTATGACTTATCAAAGCACATATTTTAACATTATAAAAGCTTATTAGGATTGAAAATAACAAAATTTTACAAGATTATCACTCGAAGTTTTTAAGTAAAAACAATGAAATTAAGGGTTTCAGGGTGTAGCGGTTTTTTGGATCAAAAAGGCATAACACTTAGGTTTTTTAGTTCAAACTATCTTTATTGTATGATTTTACAAGAACATATGAACATATGACGTTACATGAGCATAAATAAGCTTAGAGAACCTGTTAGAGATAAAACTTGGAAACAGGTCAGAATCGAGACTTTTCGGCGATCGCTACGGCTAGAGTAACGACACACGGGCTTTGTTTTCTATGGTTTATTTTGCTTCCTTTTTGTACTTGAACTTCTTAAGATCTATTAAATTCATATTAGCGAAGGAGTTGCTACTATGAAGGTTATAGAGGAGTGAAGTAAGGGGATGAAAGAAAAATGTACACGGATGGGCATCTATTTATACATGTTGCAAGTTCAAGAGGAGTAAGCAAGGCCTCATTTCTGTTCTTGACACATAGTAGACCTAGTATAGGATGTGTCTAAGCTAGAAAATCAATGGTGGAGGTCTAGAAAACTAGGTTGAATGATGTGGCCTTCTTCCTTGCTGCCGCGGCTGAAGAGAAGAAAAAGAAAGGCCATGTGCTTTCATTCTTGACTTTGGATAAGTCAAAGCTGCTTAGTAAGCTGCTACAAAGAGTCTAGAAGAGTTCTTAGGTGGTCATTTGCATATGGTAGCATTTTAAATGGGTCAAAATGGTCATAGAAGCAAACCGGGTCTATTTTAGGTTCGATGGGTTCTTCAAAGGTTTTAACAAGGTACATTGTGTTATAAATGATTAAGGAATGATGAAATAGGTTTTTAAGGTCTGGGATTAAAGTAATTAGCAAATATTAGCAATTCGTTTGGGTTAAAACGGATTAGAATTGAAGAAATGGGAGTACGGGTTCAACTAGGGCTCGTTTAGGGTTTTCTTGACTTTCTTGGCTTATATTTTGCATACTCTTGATTAGGAATGATGGAATACAAATCCTAGGGCTTATATTAAGTTATATGGGTTGAAATTGAGAAAACAGGTCAAAGTTACAATTAGGGCATAATTAGGGTTTTCTGGATTCGTTAAGGTTTTCTAAGGCTTTGATTTCTTGTACATGCAAGTTAATTGATTGATGTATGATTTGTAAACTAAATTTTATGAGTTTATAATGGCCCTGGGTGGTTATTTGGGATTAGAATGGTTTAAAACGAGTAAACGGGTTAAATGAACCAATTAGGTACATTTAGGGTTTCTAGGATATGTTTTACGTACAAGTGAGGTAAAATGATGAAGTAATGATGAGATAATGATTGAATAGGATTGATATGATTGTAAAATAAGCTTTTACAACTTATTTGAGTGTTGGTTTGGGTTTATAATGGATAAAAGCCAAGAAACAGGTCATGGTTTAGAAACTAGCTCGGTTTTAGGGTTTAGGGTTTTGAATTAGGGTTTTGAGTGTAAAAAGATGTATGAAAGCTTATGAATAGAATATTTAGGGTTTACATCTTGTAAAATGAGTATAGTAGCTTGCTCACAAGTGATAGTGAAGAGATGAGAATGAAAATGGAGGTAAAACGGCTATTTTATGGATTGAGCTTAATGACTTATTTACATGAGCTTTTAAGGACTTGTACTTTGATTTTAAGAGATTAATATGTCAAATGAGTTGTTTATTATTACTTTTACATATGCTTTAGTAGCTTGTACATTTACTTTAGGAGTTAACCCTTCCATGAGATTAGAGTTTAGGGCATCCGATAATGGTTTAAAGCCCGTTTTGCTTATGATGTTGCAAATGGTATCTTTTAGGAATATTGTTACCTTGTAATATTGATTTTTTGATTTAGACTTGATATGTTTTGTTGTTTAGCTTGTCATATATGGACGATATGATTGCCATATAGGTTGTCTGAGTCCGTTAACTCTGAGTTATGCGGAAAATAACGAAAGTCAAACATGTTAGTTAGTTGCTTAAAAAGAAAAGTACAAAAAAATGAGAAAAAGGAAAAATATAAAAATATGTGTGGTAATTAGTGTAAATATTTAAAAATGGTCAAAACGGGGCTTTTCAAAACTAATGATTCTTTTATTCCCTTTGATGAACACTTAGCTACTTTTCGAGGTAATTAGTCGAAGGGGATTGAGATTCTTGGTTTTCTAAAGTGTTTACTTATGGCATTGCGTGAGGACACGACAATAGTTTAGTATGGGGGATTTTGGTATGTGCTTAATTACACATACCTTTTACCTATAAAAACGAGCCTAAAATGACCAAAATATATCAAAAATGCCAAATATATGTGTGTTTTGCTATTTATGATGTGCAGGTAACGGATATTCACTAAAGGACAAAATTAAAGGCAAAAACGACAAAACCGAGCACGGGATTGGAAAGAGCATGAAAAGTCAAAGCCAAAAGACGTGTGCATCTTAAATGGACCAACCCGCACCCATCTAATGGGCCGGGCCAGCCCATTAAGCCCTTAAAATCAAGTCTTATAAGTTAAAAAGCCCAAGAACCCTTTAAATCTTAACCGGCCCAAATATAAGCCCAACAACACTTAACCTTTAAAACCCTTTACACCACAAGTCCCTGGGTTTGCATCGTTAGTCCTTATGGACTAACATTGCTAGTCCTTAGCCAATTACACCATTAGTCCCCATACACTAACCCCGTTACCCTGTCCCCTAACCCTGTTATCAACCAAAACAAACACACCCCTTTCCCGCCATTTTTACTATTCACCCATCACTCTCACCTCGACCCCTGCACCCCAAAACAAACCCATCACTCTCACAAAGCAACCCCACTCCACAAGGTGCCAATTCCACCTTGGCAATCCTATGGTTTCTCATTCGTTGATGAACAAGGACAAGGAATCTAGGGCTGTGATCATACTACTTGGTGAACAAGCAAAATGGATGGCTATGATGATGGTTTCGAGCTCACTCACACAAGAAGCACACCCTCTCATCCCTCTCACAGAACTAGCACAAAGAGAAGACCCCAAGACCTTCTTTATCCTCTATAAATAGGACTCTTGTAAGCCCTTGAGGCTATCTAGTTTTTATCTTTCAGCTTATATTAAGTTTGTTTTAACTTATTGTACTTTTTTAACTAAAAAAAATAGTACAAGGATTTAAAAAAAGTACAATAAGCTAAAACAAATTTAATATAAGCTGAAAGATAAAAACTATATAGCCTCAAGGGCTTACAAGAGTCCTATTTATAAAGGATAAAGAAGGTCTTGGGGTCTTCTCTTTGTGCTAGTTCTGTGAGAGGGATGAGAAGGTGTGCTTCTTGTGTGAGTGAGCTCGAAACCATCATCACAACCATCCATTTTGCTTGTTCACCAAGTAGTATGATCACAGACCTAGATTCCTTGTCCTTGTTCATCAACGAATGAGAAACCATAGTGTTAGCCTCAATTTATTGAGTCGAACAAGGAAGCTCGGTCACTCAACTATGGAGCTTCGGTCTTTAATTAGTTAATGTTGTAATAATATAATATCGGGAATCGGGCTCGATAGATAATCTAATATTGTATATGTTTTGGGTTTAATCCCAAGCAAAACCCGAGCCCGGGTCCTAGTTAAATATCCCACGCGTCGTAGGGATATATATATATATAGATATTTTCCTAAGAGAATATCTAAAAATCTAATTCTCAAAAAAAATATATCTAAAAAAAATCTAACATAATATCTCTCTTTTTTCTCTCATCTCTCTCTCTTCTTTCTCTCTCTAAACCATAATCTCTTTTCTAGTTCTTGGTTCGATCCGTGGTTAGCAATACGAAGTGAAAGTGTACACGGAGGATCCTACAATTGGTATTAGTCGCCTCGGGTGGGTTTAGTGATTTGTTTGTGGTAAAAAAAATTTTAGCTTATAATTCGGCTAATTGGTTTTTGTTTTCCTTTCGTCATCATTTTTCTTGCAACAAAAGTGTCGTTTATTTTCTCTTTAAAATCGTTTCAAGTTCTTATTGGTTAGTCTAGTTTTGGTTTATCTTTTTTATTTTCTTTCTTGTCTGTTTGCTTATCTGCTCTACAATAGCTTCAACTTTCCTTGGCATACACTCGCTCTAAGCTTATTGGATTGTTCTTACCATAGCTTAATATCGTGACTTATTTGTGTTCTTAAGAGCTTATTAAGCTGGCTTATTCGTATGGTTTACACGGCTGAAACAAAGATAAGAGAAAGGTGCCAACAAGGCGTTTGTTATTTTGTCGAACCGAACTAGCAACTTTGTGAAGCAACCGAACGAGTAACTTTTTGAGTTGAACCGAACGAGTGGCACACGACTAGAACCGAACGAGTTGATTTAAACCACCGAACTAGTTTCATTCATCATCAACCGAACGAGTGTAATCTTGAAACAGCCGAACGAGTGAAAAAAATTTCAAAGATGACCGAACGAGCAACATTCCAAAAACGACCGAACGAGTAACTTTTTAAGTTGCACCGAACGAGTAACATTTCAAAGATTTAAACCACCGAACTAGTAAAGCTAGAAGGAACCGAACGAGAACAAAATCTTCACGTTTTAACAAATTTTCGGTTTTTCGGTTTCGAGTGACGTTAA
>BQNB010090767.1:0-27058 GCA_026074375.1 Tanacetum coccineum | reverse complement strand
TCATACTCACCAGGTTTGAGCATGGGAACTTTGGATGCAGCCACCATGTGTGCAGAATCTTGATCCATATCTTTAAAAAAGATCTTGTGTATAAAAACATGTTCTTCTTATTCAAAGCTTTTCAACAAGCTCTGATACCACTTGTTGATCCCACTCTAATAGATTGAATTCCTTAAGCTTGTTTAAGGATTAGTTATATTAGATAAATCTAACACAACTATAGTAAAAGCTTTGTTTGAATGTATTAAAGATTATGCGAAATCTAATCTTTAATATTAAGAAGAATTATCAATGAAACAGTAATTCTATGAATAAACAATTCAACAAATAAGCTTCAATATTATTAATGATAATAATACGAATACTCTCAAAGTATTAGGGTTACAAAGACCTTGAAGCTAAGAATTGTACGACTAAGATTGATAAAATATGATTTTGATATGTATATAAATCTATGCCCTATGACCTCCTTTTATACATCAAGGAGTCCTACTCGGCTTATAATACTTTCCTAAGTATATAAAATCTTTTCTATAAATAACTAATACATATCACATAAGCAGTACTAACAAACAGTACTAACTTAATACTAGCAGTACTAAACACTTAGCATATTTTCTTTGAAGTCCATGAGCAACACTAAATCTTCACTAGCAGTACTAACTCCAACTGAGTAGTATTTAACTAATATTTAACAAGGATACTAACTGTTTTACTAGCAATATAAAAACACTTAGTATATTTTCTTGAAGTCACTGAGCAAGTACTACTTCTCTGAGCAGCATTAACATAAACAGAGCAAATATAATTCAAACAGTATCAAAGACGGACTTTTAATCCCAACATTAACAAATTTGAAAGTTGTAATTGTTTTTATAAAAACAATTTTTATAAAAACATATTTTATTAAAAACTCATAAATTACGTAACTTCTTTTTTTAATAAATCGGATTTTTCCGAGTTCTTTATATAATTTTGAAATCCCGTCATATAATGTAGTATTTTATAAAAATATAAAATAAAACACTTTATAATTTCAAATTAAAACATACAAGTTTTGAAGATATTGTTAAAAAATGTGAATAAAACTTGTTTTTTTATAATTTTTTTGGAATGTTGTGAATTACTACACTCCGTCTAATTGATCAATAAACACACCTTGTATATATTTAAAGTCGCTCTAATGTTATAAATCCAACACTAAGTCCAAGGAAAAAAAAAAAAAAAATAAAAAACCACAAGATCAACAAGTCTACATACTTATTTGTTCATAATCTTTAATAAGTAACTTTTAAAGCAACTAGTTCACATATACTTTTTATAACCAACCCTTACTTGTATAAAGCTCATAATTCCATTATAACATGATTTTAACATTAATATAACATGTGACAAAGTTTATCAAACCATGAACAAATGTAAAAATCCATTTTACATATTAATAATATTCCTAGATGGTGATTCACTATATAAACATAATATAAATATGAAATCACAAATTAAAGAGTTTAACAGGGTTCTAGAAGAACCATAGTAATGAAGTATTTATTTTAAAAAAAGGATGATGAAACAAACAAGATCTAAACCCTAGTTTAGATATTAAACCCAAGCTTCCAATACTTAGAAAACTCTAAATCCAATGAAACTCTAATCTTAAACCTTTCTTAATTAACCCTTGTAAATGCTTAACTAAACCTTCAAACCTTCTTGGTATATCTTAGATATATTGTTAGAACACTTGAATGTGTGGTAAATAAATTTGTATGGATTGTGTATGGTGTTGGTGTTTGGCCGTGGGTTAGGAGAAGGAAACAAGAGAGATTTTGTGTTGTTTTGCTTAAGGAATGAGTGTATGTGTTTTCTCTTCTAGTATAAGTCTTATATATACTACTAGGACTAGTCAAAGACCACTATTAGGAGTCTTAAGACAAGATGAGGGTTTTTAAGGAAAGTCTTGGTCAAAACTAGTTGAAAGTCATTAAGGTTTAATGAGCCATAGTTTGTACAAGTTCAAGTTGGTCCATTGTGTGCTCTTGGTCTCCTTGGGAGCAATTCTTATATGAAATAAGGGGATGAGTACTAGTTGTGTCTTTGATATTTGGTATATAATATCTAGCTATACTTGAAGTTTAAATGATGTAAAGATTAAATATAAATGTAATACTTGTAAATTGTATGTTCTAGTTGTTTTATTTTATGTACAATTTGACTAACAATGTTAACATGGGTGAAGTTTTATAAAACTTTGAGTATTGGGTATAATAATGGGTATTTGTTGAAGCGTAGAAAAGTTTTGGTGGTTCCAGGTATGCCTAAACGTATTTTATCGCGAAACGTAAACACTTTACGTAACCAATAAAAATAAAATATATGCAAGAAGTTAATGAATTATCCTCTAAATAATTACTGAACACTTGCTTGATGTAAACATTATTGTTTGATGCCCGTTACGTTGAATGATAATTTTACTTATCGATATAACTTAACGATTAAATTAAAAGCAAACGCGTACAGAGACAAAAAAAAATAGTGAATCAAATGAACGTCATAACATGACCCAAAAATACGTATTATACAATTCTCCCTCCTGTTAAAAAAGAAATTTTGTCCCAAATCAATTTGAGTTGCTCCGTAATGGAGTTCATTAAGAGGTTGTGGTAAAAAAAATTTTATAAGAGAAACAAGACCCCAAAGTTCGCATGAACAGTGACACCAACGGTCACTGAACAGATGACCAATTGTCACCCCCCCACGCTTTAAATAACCAAATATTTTATCCTCTATTTCTATATACAACACAAATCTCTTACTTAAATTTTCTCTTATCCAATCCTCAAAAATGTTGCATGTCATTACACTCTTGGCGATGGCGAGCCGCGATAGCACAGCATTTTATCTTGCCTTGACTCCCCATACAAAAAGA
Source organism: Tanacetum coccineum (assembly GCA_026074375.1). NCBI lineage: Eukaryota > Viridiplantae > Streptophyta > Magnoliopsida > Asterales > Asteraceae > Tanacetum > Tanacetum coccineum. The sequence continues at coordinate 24,135 of BQNB010090767.1, read as the reverse complement.
TTTTCAGTATCTGCGCCTTCTTTGTGGTAGTGTCTATGATTCTCAGCGCATCCATCGTCCAATGCGTTGCGAGGATCAACATGAAGAAATAGATTTGTTCTAGGGAGGTTTTGTAATCAAAATTGGGGGGGGGATATTCTATTATGTTCTTATGTAATCTTATTTCTAAGATAATAAATGGATGTTGTGTGTGACAATGAGAAACTCAACCCTTTATATATATTATAATAAATATATAAATATATAATAAGAATCAAAAATCTCAATGTAGAAACCGGGAAGTGTGATTCCCAGGTCCTTATCCCCAACGAGGAATGCAATGGAAAGTCGAAGAATGTTTGATATTTGAAGTTTTGAATGAAAAGATTATGAATTATTTCCTAAATCTACGGAAAATGATGCAATTTTGTAACACCACCCCATTATTTTACAATATAGTAAGCAAGAATTTTAGTTATTTTAATCTGGGTATTACTTCAAGGTTAACAAACAGTACATATATCATAGAAAACGTAATCAAAAAGAGTCGTTAATTAAAAATAAGTTATCATACATTATTTCTTCAGAGTTTTTAACAAACGAAAGGTTCCAAAAAATCATACAATAAAGTTTGAGATGATAACGTTTTTCATCTTCATGTCTCTCGCCACTCATGCCAAAGTTTACCAAAGATAAAACTTCAAAAAAGACAACACAAAGTTTGAGTGAAGATCCATAGGTTTTAAGTAATAAATGTGAATGCAAAATGCGATATTCAGGTTTCGTTTAATATACACCACGGGAATTGAAAACATATTTATTATTGCCATTTATCTCCATTAATCTTAAGCCTTAAAGTAAGGTGATACGTTAGCCCATAGCGTACCTTGCCAAAATAACCCCGTGATTCTAATATGTGCAATTGTTCACTCGTAACTGGGTACAAACCAACATGGAGTCAACCCAAAAGATCTATTCACAACATTCGGCATACACGTAGAGTAATTTAACGATTCATGATAATGGTACTTAATAGGTAAAAAGCCATTTTACTGTTAGGCAAAAGTAAATTGAAAAAGCTACATAAAAAAATTTTCATTCATGTAATACAAGTACCCCTCGTGGGTTTATCAAAAGATAGAAATGCGAGGCTATGAACTCACTGACAGTTATAGGGAAATTTATGCAATGTATATGAACTGAATAAGTAACTGCTCGTCACGGCAACCTGGGAAAATATATGTCAAGTCCTTAGTTTGATTGAAAATGTAATATTTTACATCGATGTCGGTTTGATTATTAAAATTATCATAACACCGTTCTGGCCTCCATAATTCAGAAGTCATTTAGTAATCGGTTGAGGAAGCTAGGGCACTTTAAATCGTAAACACCAACACTCAGTCAGAACGTAATTCCCAAGATGAAAATCCTTATATGACATCCGCCTCCTTAATGTGGTATGATATGAATCTGGGACAAGTATTATAAAAGCACATCGATGATAAAAATATAATAGTTTTATAACATAAGCAGTTTTTTAGCATTTGTTCAATATCTGGAATGTTAAGTCACGTCCAAGCGTTAATATAAGTTATGTCTTGTAATGTTTTGAATAGTGTTTTTAACTTTTTCAAAGATGTACAATTTAGAAACCCATGAGTTAGAAAAGGTGGCAGAATATACCCTTGAGTTTGCACTTTTACGACTGTCCCTCCAATTTAAAAGATATCCCAATAAACCTTTACTATAAAAGTGAACATAATAGACCCTTGTATTATAATTTTTGGATAAAAAAACAACTTTAGTCCTTTTATTATAGTTTTTTGAAGTTACGATATATACCCCTCATTGGATAATTTTTACAAAAATATATCCAATCGCATGCAACCTTATTTTTTAACATTTTCAATAAAATTTTAAGTATAATAAAGTAAAATATGAATATTTAACACAACACAAGTTTAAATTAACGATTCGTTAGGCTAGGAAGCAAAACGGGTCATATTAGGGTTTTGAAATGAAAATGCGCGAATTTTAAGCTCAAATTCTTTCATGACTTATCAAAGCACTTATTTTAATGTTAGTTAAGCATATTGGTAATAGGATTAAACAATAGTTTAACAAGCCTTAGCTTATAGATTAAGCCAAAAACATGAAATTAGGTTTCGGGTGTACGGTTTTGGATAAAAGAGGTATAACACATAGGTTTTTGAGTTCAAAGCTTTATATTATGATTTTAGCATGATAATATGAACATTATAAAAGTAAGGAAGTACAGAAAAGAAGCTTAAAGAATCTTGTCAGAGCGTATAGCTTAGAAACTGGGTCATAATTATGACTTTAAGCTTTCGAACGCCTATATAACGACCCTGGGCTTCGTTTCTTGGTTCTTTTTGCTTCCATACTATACTTGAGCCTTCTTAAGACCTCATAGTACCAATTAGAGCAGAAGTTATTACTATAGATTAAGGTTTATAGAGGAGGAAGTGGGGGATGAAGAAAAATGAAGTGTTTAGGGTTCTATTTATAGGCGAATGACCCTTAAAGGCCAAGGTAAGCTATGTGATCTGGTTAGGACATGTGGAAGTAATAGAGGGGGGTGAAGAGAAGAGGTCCTAATAGAATGTGTTGGTTTTAAGCTAGAAACTAGCTAAGGAGAGATGGTTTGCTTTGAGTTATTCGCGGCTAAACAAGGAAGGAGAAAGGAAAACCATGGGCAATTTTTTAATCTATAAATAAGTAGATATTTAAATTGATGTGCATGAAGAAGCTAGGGATTAAGGTGCTAAGTCAAGGTAGGTGCTGATGCAATAAAGGACTTGGAATTTGTTAAAATGAGAGAAAGGTGTAAACGGTTACATTTATGGCGCATTAGGTTCTCAGGATTGATTTTTCTAGCCTGTAATTCGTTACATTTGATTAAAATGTTAGGTTACTGATCCTAAGACTTTATTAAGGATTATAATCAAAAGTTGAATAGGTGTATTGGTTAAAAATGGGTAGGAAAATGATTAAACGGGTCAAAAGATACAATTTAGTGCATAATTATAGGTTTTCTATCTTTGTTTCTTGTAACATTGTCGTTAATATGGTGAAATGATTATGGAAAAGTGATTGAGAATGTATAAAATTAAGTTTATTAACTAATTGAGTGTTGGTTTGGGTTTACAATGGATAAAAATGAAGAAACGGGTCATAGTTTTTGAAACTAGCCGGTTTAAGTTTAGGGTTTGAATTAGGGTTTTTGAGTGTAAGAAAGATGTATGAACGCTTATGAATAGAATAATTAGGGGTTTACAACATTTGTATATTGAGTTGAGTAGCTTGTACATAAGTGATTGTGGGAAGAAATTAGAATGAAAACGGAGGTAAAAACCGGCTATATTTTTGGAGATAAAGCTTAAGTGACTGTACATTAAGCTTTTGAGACTTACCTTGACTTGAAGAGACTTTTATAATCAAATGAATGTTATAAATTGCTTAGTACAATATGCTTTAGTAGCATGTCATTTCACTTTAGATATTAATCTTTCATGATATTAGGGTTTAGAGGCATACGGTAACGGTCCCGTAAACTACGTTTTACTTATACAAGGCTCGGGAATATTTAATGACCATCACTTTAATAAATACACGGCTAACATATTGAATTGACATGTTATGATGATTTCTTGACATATATGAAGATATTATTGCCATATATAGGTTGCGTGAGTCCGTTAACTTTAGTTATGCAAGAAATGTTGCACATTGAGATATTAGCAAAGTAAGTAATGTAATAAAGCGAAAAATTTCCCTGGAAAAAGGTGAGTTCATATATAATAGATAGATTGTACATTGCATCTTAATAGATGGATATTTACATTGATGAAAATTGCGGGTTGTTATAGTCCCCCATCCTTACAGAAATCTTGTCCCGGTATTTAATTGGATTTTGAGGTGATGATTGAAAACAGATAAGAATATTTGGCACGAATTTTGTCTTCACGTTCCCATGTAAATTCTGGTCCTCTTTTAGAGTTCCATCTCACTTTGACTATAGGAATGCGACTTCGTTTAAGTTGCTTGATTTCACGATCCATAACTTCTACTGGTTCTTCTACAAAGTTGAGTTTGTTGTTGAGCTGAAGTTCTTTCATTGGAATGACAAGAGATTCATCGGATAAACACTTCTTGAGATTTGAAACGTGGAAATTATTGTGGATACTACTAAGCTCTTCAGGAAGCCCTAGTTGTATGCCACTGGACCAATTCATTCAAGGATTTTGAATGGTTCAATGTATCGGGGATTAAGCTTTCCTCGTTTTCCGAATCAAAAGATTCCCTTGCGGGGTGATACTTTTAACATAACACGATCGCTGACTTGAAATTCTAAGGGCTTTCGCCTTACATTGGCGTAACTTCTTTATCGATCTCTTGCAGCTTGCAAGCGTTGACGAATTTGCACGATCTTCTCAGTGGTTTCATGAATTATTTATGGTCCTGTGAGTTAAGAATCTCCAACTTCAGTCCAGAAAACGGGTGATCTACACTTTCATCCATAAAGTTCTTCGAACGGTGCTGCCTTGATACTGGCATGATAACTGTTGTTATAGGAAAATTCTACCAATGGTAAGTGTTTATCCCATCCTTTCCTGAAATCTATAACACAGGCTCGAAGCATATCTTCGAGTGTTTGGATGGTTCTTTCACTTTGTCCATCGGTTTCAGGGTGATATGATGTACTCATGTCTAATTGAGTACCTAAAGCATTTTGCAATGACTGCCAAAATCTGGATGTGAAATGACTGTCACGATCTGAGATGATAGAAATTGGCATGCCATGTTGAGAGACTATTTCTTTGATGTATAACCTTGTAAGAGTTTCCATACTATCAGTCGCTCGAATGGGTATGAAATGTGCTGATTTGGTAAGACGATCGACAATGACCCAGATGGCGTCATGTCCGATTGAGGTTTTAGGTAGCTTTGTAACAAAATCCATTGTTATTCTTTCCTATTTCCACATAGGAATTTTTGGTTGTACCAATAAGCCAGATGGCTTTTGACATTCTGCTTTAACTCTAGAACATGTCAAACACTTGCTAACATATTCTGCGATGATTGCCTTCATGTTAGGCCACCAATAGAGTTTCTTTAAATCATGGTACATCTTATCAGAACCCGGGTGAATAGAATATTTTGATTTATGAGACTCATGCATGATTAAGTCTCTCAAACCGCCAAAAAGTGGTAACCAGCTTCGGTTTTTGATACAACGAGTTCCATCAGGATGAATTTCAAATGATTTGTCCATTCCTCGTAGGTTCTCGTTTTTGACATTTTCTTCTTTGAGGGCTTCATTTTGGGCTTCGAGAATTTGAGATGGTAATTTTGGATGAACGGTTAAGATTAATGCTCGAACTCGGAGAGGTTTGATTCGTTTCTTTCGGCTTAAGGCATCTGCTACAACATTTGCCTTTCCGGGATGATAGCAAATCTCACAATCATAATCTGCGAGTAATTCTAACCATCGGCGTTGCCTCATATTCAATTCTTTTTGACGAAGAATATGTTGAAGGCTCTTGTGATCAGTGAAAACTGTACACTTTGTACCGTATAGATAGTGTCTCCAGATTTTAAGAGCGAATATTACTGCTCCTAATTCAAGATCATGAGTGGTATAGTTTTCTTCATGAGGTTTGAGTTGTCGAGATGCATAAGCAATGACTTTTTCTCTTTGCATTAATACAGCTCCTAACCCTTGAAGAGATGCATCACAGTAAACGACAAAATTATCGTTTCCTTCTGGTAATGCTAAGATTGGTGCTTCACAGAGTTTTTGTTTAAGGAGTTGAAAAGCTGATTCTTGTTCTTCGCCCCAGATATAACTCTTGTTTTTCTGGGTTAATCTAGTCAAAGGCTTTGCAATCTTTGAAAAACCTTCGATAAATCTTCGGTAATAGCCGGCGAGTCCTAAGAATTGACGCACTTCTGTGGGTGTAGTGGGAGATGTCCAATTCTTAACAGCTTCAATCTTGGCAGGGTCAACATGAAGTCCTTGACTATCGATGAGATGACCAAGAAATTGCACGATATGAATCCAGAAATCACATTTAGAGAACTTGGCATACAATTTCTCTTTTCGGAGTAATTCCAAGATAATTCTGAGATGATTTGCATGTTCTTCTTCGTTACGAGAATAGATAAGAATATCATCGATAAACACTATTACGAATTTATCCAGATATGGTTTACATACACGATTCATGAGATCCATGAATACAGCTGGTGCGTTTGTTAAACCAAATGGCATGACTTGAAATTCATAGTGTCCGTATCTTGTTCTGAAAGCAGTCTTAGGAATATCTTCTTCCCTTACTCTCAGTTGATGATAACCTGATCTTAAGTCGATTTTTGAATAAACGCTTGAACCTTGAAGTTGATCGAATAAGTCATCGATCCTTGGTAATGGATAACGATTCTTTATGGTAAGTTTATTCAACTCTCGGTAATCGATACACATTCTGAAAGATCCGTCCTTCTTTTTAACAAATAAGACAGGAGCTCCCCAAGGCGATGTACTTGGTCGAATGAAACCTCGGTCGGTTAGTTCTTGAAGTTGGTTAGATAACTCCTGCATTTCTGAAGGAGCCAATCTATAAGGTGTTCGAGCTACAGGTGCTGCTCCGGGGATTAAGTCGATTTGGAATTCTACTTGGCGAACGGGAGGGAGACCAGGTAGATCTTCAGGAAAAACATCTGGAAATTCTTTGACTACGGGAATGTCTTCTAGTTTCTTCTCGTCTGATTTCTTCTCCATTACTTGAATCATGAAAACTTGACAACCTCGGGATATATACCTTTCGGTTTTTATACAGGATATGAGATTTAGTCGAGTTTTACTTCGATCACCTCGAATGATTAGAGTTTCACCGTTCATAGGAATGTGAACGACTTTCTCGTCACAGAGAATTTTGGTATGATACTTGGACAACCAGTCCATACGAATGACAACGTCGAAACTACCAAGTTTAATTGGCATGAGATCGATTCCGAAAGGTTGATTAACAAAGTTAGAGTGCAGCCTTTGATAATGGTGTTTGTGCTTACTAAGTTTCCGTCGGCCATTTCGATATCATAAAAGGTATCTATTGTAACAGACAGAATATTTAGCTTAGAGGCAAGAGGTATGGATATAAAGCTTCTATCAGCTCCAGAATCAAATAATACTTTGGTTAAATGCTGATTTAGAAGAAACGTACCCGTAACTACGTTCGGGTCTTGATGCGCATTCTTATCTCTCAGCATGTAGGCTCTTCCTTGGGCATTGACGTTGGTTTTGCGGCACTGATTTATGTAGTGTCCTTTCTCACCACAGGCATGGCAAACCACTGTTACTAGGAGTTGATTACTTTCGGTGGCTGGTTTCTTGCTTCGGCAATTCTTGCTTAGATGGCCCATCCTGTTGCAATTATTACACCTACCAGTACAGGGTCCGGTGTGATGGTAATTGCACCTTTTACATAGAGGGAGATCTCTGGCATACCTACTGTTTTCTGATGAAGTAACAGTATAGGCACTACCATTTTCTTGCCTTCGGTTCTGTTGTCGACGATTGTTGTAACAATTGTTGGTGTTGCGGTAGTTATTGCTGCGGGAATTGTTGTTGAAAGTTCTTCTATCGTCAAACTTTCTTTTGTTGTCACTTGATACATGCATTGGAGTATGCTTAGTTACTTGATCCATTAGCCTTTGGGCTATGTTAATGGCCTCCTCTAAAGTTTGAGGTTTAGAGGCAGTAACATTTCCTTCAATGCTTCGAGGTAGACCTCCGATAAAAGCTTCCAGGAGTTTCTCATTGTTTGGCACCATGTTTGGACACAAGGTGTTCAATTCTTGGAATCTTCTAACATAGGGTTTAAGATCATTTCCCTTTACACTCAGTTTGTAAAGTTCCTCTTCCATTTTTTTGATCTCAGTCCGGGGACAATACTTGTTTGTCAGAAGCCTTTTTAACTCAGTCCGGGTGATTTGATTAGCTTGCTCTATTCCCATAGGCTGGGCATGTGCATTCCACCAGGACAAGGCATCGTTAGTTAAAGTACCAGTAGTAAATGTTACTTTATTTTCTTCAGCACATCTGCTACGAGAGAATACTGATTCAGTTCGTTCAAACCAGTGAATAAGTCCAACTCCTCCTTCTGTACCATTAAAGTAGAAAGGTTGACAACTAATGATCTCTTTATAGCTTCCCGTCTTTACTACAGGAGTTCCAGTAGGATTGGTGTTCCTGTTGGGATTACTAGCACTTGCCATTGTTGTAGCGTGAGCTTCTAGAGTCGCAGTGACACTGTCAGCAACTAGTTTTCTAATGGCATCTTAAGTCATAGCCGGTGCTTCCGATGTTGATGCTCTTTTTGGAGGCATTCTATCAACAAAAGACAACACATAATAAGAATGATATCCGATAATGATGCATATGATGATGAATGAATGATGAATGATGATGATGATGAGTGATGATGATGATGAGATGAATAAAGCGGTAAAGCTAATGCTACAAATGATGGAGATAATGATGGAAGAAGAGAGCTAAGTTGGAAAAATTAGGTATGAAACGGATTTCCTTTATAAATTATGGCCTTTTTATTATGTACATAGTCAGGATTGACAAGCGTTTTTATATATACCATCACATTTTTTTTTCCAGTGGCTTAGTAAGCTATACTAGTTTTAAGAGTTGATGATTTTTGAGCTGGTAGATGACATCTATAGATCTCCTGATTTGTTGGTGGACGAGGCTTGGATTTTCTCAATGATTTGTTCAAGATCGGAAATTCTGTAGTGAGCAAAGGCAATCTTATCCTTTTACCCTAACCGCTTCTTTTGAAGTATGATATTGAGTACGGATTTTCTTGAGTTCGGTCTTTAGGTTCGTCACCTATTCCTTCGTATGACATTTTATCACTAGTCCTTCCTCCATTTTCTCGATGTGGTAAAGATAGAGTTCATCTAAGTAATTCAAAATATCTTTGATTTGTCCCTCATGATGTTTCAGATACATCTTAATTGGACATTTTCCTATTTCAAATATCTGAGGTGGGGTAGGAGTATAAACTGAGGAAGATGGTGATACTAAATTACAAATTTGATTTCGGGATGAATTAAATAACGTAGTTGAGGAAGAAGATGGGGAATGGATTCGCTTCTTAGGTGGTAATAGTTCTTCAGGAATAAAGAAATATCGAGGATCAAATAGTAATGATGGTGGTAATACCGGAGATGGAGTCAAAATAACTGGTGGAGTAATAGGATCTGGTGATGAAATAGGTAATTCCTTAGCATAAAATGCTTGTACGTTCTTCAAATAAGGATTATTGTAGAAAGGTGAGAATACTGGTGGGATTATATTATCTGTAGAGTTTTCCGAAGAGTTAAAAGAAACAGTTCTCTGGATGAAGCTCGGCAATAATCTGTGAGACCGAAGATCGTAAGATAAATTATCGACGGAAAAAGCATCCTCAAGATCGGAAGTAGAGTGGTTGGGAGAAGACATCGTTCTATTAACAACCTAGTTGTAAATAACATAAGTTATTTATGTAATAGTATAATAGATATGTATCTTTACGTACTTGTTCCGGAATGTAGTGGCACGGAGGACCTTGATGGCTGAAAAATGAAATGTGGTTATAGTTAAGGTTTTGACCTTGTTCTCTATAACCATGGCTCTGATACCAATCTGTAACACCCCCATTTTTACAATATAGCAGCGGAAGCTAATCTGGGGTATTACTTCATGGATACAACAAATAATCATAGAAAACAACTTTAAAAGAAACGTTGTTGGAAAAATTTAGTTATCATTCATTATAATCAGAGTTTTTACAAAATGCGGTCCCAAAAATCTAAAATATTAGTTTGATATGATAACAGTTCAAACCATCTTTCTAGTCCTGCCACTCACCCCCATTGCCGCAACTAGCTTCAATACCTGAGTGAGACAGCTAAAAAGTCAACACAATGGATGAGTGAAATTCATAAGTTTGATATAAATAGTTTGAATGCAAGTAATAGTATAATAATTGTATAAACATAATTATTATGAAAATGATATTGTTATGATCTTGGATCATGTTATTATATACCCGTTATTAGTAATAATCGCAATGAATCATAGTAACTATGTATTATCCCGTTTTTGCCTTGTTTGGTCTGATTGGTCTTGTTCTCATGTCACCAACACATTATCATCCAAAAGTCAATTGACGACTTGACAGAGCTCAATATCTAATATCTAATATCCAAAGTCAATTTAACGACTTGAAGTCAAATTTAACGACTTGTAGATTTATTACACTACCAGTAATACCATAGTCATTTAACGGATCTAAGTCAAATTTAAACGATTGTAGGATTTATAAAACTAACACATTAATATCCAAAGTCAATTTAACGACTTGTAGGATTTATGATACTAACAGATTAACATCCATAGTCTGGTAAAACATTTGTATTCGTTATTTATAGCATGTATCCCCCTTGCGGGTTTATGAAAAGATTGAAATGCGAGGCTATGTATTCACTAAGTCTTTGAAAAGTAATCACATTGTTATAAGATAAACGAGCATGTAAAAGAGTTTGTAACAAGATGTATCCCCCTCGCGGTTTATAAAACATGTAAAATAAGTAAAGGCGAGGTTATGAACTTCACTTGATAGGTAGATGTAATAATTATTCTGAAATGAAAGCTGACGACCTTATCACAATCTTAACCAGGGAAATGATTATATAAATGAAATGATAATCGACGCCATGCACAAACCTGCGTAGATCTGCAAGTCTTAGAAGTTAGTACTTAGAACTTTGGTTTAAGAGTTATGAGTTTGATTGAAGAGTTTGGAATTATTGTATCACCGTTTTTTCGGGCCATCATAATTAAAAGTTTTCAAGTAAACGTTTGAGGGTAGGGGCCACTTTACATCGTACAACAAACCAACTTAAGTCAGAAAGTAATACAAGATGAAACTCCCTTAATCTTGAAGTTCCAGTATTGTGATACGATATAAATCGGTTTTAAGCGTTTTAACAATATCTGGAAATGTTACGCACGAGAAGCGTTAATTAGAGTTAAGTCTGGTAAGGTTTAAAATCGATTTTATACTTTTTCAAAATGTTACATTTTAGAACCTGGGGTTCTAGGAAATTGCAAATAGACCCTTGAGGTTTGCACTTTTACGACTTTGGTCCTTCAACTTTAAAAGATATACCAAGTAAACCTTGGACTTTGAAAAGTGACATAATAGATCCCTGGGTACAATTCCTTGATAAAATGAAACCTTTTACGTCCTTTTAGTTATAAGTTTCGAAAAGTTAGCTATAAACCCTTGCATGGAATCTAATATAAAACATGTCCAATTTGCATGCAAGCTTAGTTTACATTTCATTAGACATATATAAGTTATATAAACTAAAATATGAGATTTAACGCAACACAGTTTAACTAATGATCGGATAAGCTAGTAAGCAAAACGGGTCAAATTAGGGTTTAAAATGAAAACGCGTGGGTTTTAAGTTCAAATTCTTCCATCATCAATAAAGTGGTTATTTCAAATTGTTAAGCATGTTAGGCTAGATTTTATACCAATATTTAATCATTATAAACATTCGTTTAATTAACACGCAAAATTAGGGTTGTAGGTTGTCCCGTTATGGATCAAAATGGAAAATGAGCATGAATGAGTATGAAACTTTAACAGAGTATATTTAGGATTTAGAAATTATAGTGTGTGTAGCAGAGATTAGAACCTTCAAACTGGGTTTGGGCTTCAAGGATCAAAAATGGTGGAAACGGGTCGTTTCGGGTAGTATTTCCACTCGTACGCCTTGTATCTTTACTCCGGGGCTTCAATTCTTCAGGGCTTCGCTTCTTGAACTTCTTTTATGATCCTAGGATCATATGGGAGCAAAGGATTGCTGCCTTATGGGTTTGAGAAAGAAGAGATGTGGTGCGAGTTGTAATGAACAACCAAGGACCCTATTTATACTAAAATGGAGGCATGGTGACTAAGATAGCTTCATGATCTGGTCTTGGACGTGTGGAGAAGCTAGGGGGTGATGTGTTGAAGCTACATGATGAGTCTTGAGGTCTAGAAGTGCTAGGATTGCAAGGTGGAAGGTTTTTAGGGGTGTTTGGGTGTTCGCGGTTGATTGGAGCAAAAACAAGGCCATGTGCTTCTCAAATTTGACCAAGGATTGGTCTAAGTAGGTGCATAAGCTGCTTGAAGGTTTCTAGAAGAGTTCTTAGGTGGTCATTTGCACATGGTAGCAATTTAGAGGGGTTAAAATGGTCATAGAAGCAAACCGGGTCTAGTAGGGTTCGCCGGGTTCACCAAAGGTTTTAACAAGGTACATTGTGTTATAAATGATTAAGGATGCTGAAATCAGGTTGTTAGGTCTGGGGATTAAGAATTCTCAAGATTAGAAATTCGTTTGGGGTTAAAACGGATATTAGAATTGAAGATAAAGGGGTGTAGGGTTAACTAGGGCTCGTTTCGGGTTTTCTTGGACTTTCTTGGCTTATATTTTGCTAACTCTTAAATAGGAATGGATGGAATCCAATCTGGGGCTTATAATTCTTGAATGAGGTGGATAGTGTTGGAAACCTTTCTTGCTGCTATGGCTAAAGAGAAGCAAAAAGGAGCACATGGTGCCTTTATTCTTGGTTATTTGAACTTGGAATGGTTTTAAATGGGTTAAAATTGAGAATGAAGGTCAAAGTCATAATTAGGGCATTATTAGGGTTTTCTGGATTTGTTAAGGTTTTCTAGGCTTTGATTTCTTATACATTGCCAAGTTAATGATAGATAATGATTTGAGTAAACGGGTTAAATGAACCAATTAGGTACATTTAGGGTTTCTAGGATATGTTTTACGTACAAGTGAAGTAAAATGATAAAGTAATGATGAAATAATGATTGAATAGGATTGATATGATTATAAAATAAGTTATTACAACTTATTTGAGTGTTGGTTTGGGTTTACAATGGATAAAAGCCAAGAAACAGGTCATGGTTTAGAAACTAGCTCGGTTTTAGGGTTTAGGGTTTTGAATTAAGATTTTGAGTACAAAAGCATGAATGAAAGCTTATGAATGGGATAATTAGGGTTTACATATTATAAAATGAGTGTAGTAGCTTGCTCACAAGTGGTGGTGAAGAAATTAGAATGAAAACGGAGGTAAAACGGCTATTTTAGGGATTGAGCTTAATGACTTATGCATTGAGCTTTTAAGGACTTGTACTTTGATTTAAAGAGATTATATATTTCAAATGAGATGTTATATTACTTGTACATATGCTTTAGTAGCTTGTGCATTCACTTTAGGGGTTAACCCTTCCATGAGATTAGGGTTTAGGGCATCCGATAATGGTTTAAAGCCCGTTTTGATATGATGTTGCAAATGGTACCTTTTAGGAATAATGTACCTTGTAATAATGATATTATGATATTGACTTGACATGTTATGATGTTTGCTTGACATATATGAAGATAGGATTGCCATATGTAGGTTGTCCGAGTCCGTTAACTTAAGTTATGCAGGTTATATTGCATATTGAGATATTGGCAAAGTAATGTAATGTAATAAAGCAAAAAATTTCCCTGAAAAAGGTGAGTTCATATATAATTGATAGATTGTACATCATCTAACTTAATAGATGGATATTTACATTTATGAAAATTGCGGGTTGTTATACATATGTCTCCATTTTGGACATACTTTAGCTCGTTGCGAAGCTCTCTTCAAAGAGAACGCAAAACTACAAGCTAAATATAAATATATATAACATATATTAAATAATGTCCAAACTTTGCAAAAAGTCATTTTGCAATACTATTTTTCCAACAAGGTCCACCACTTGTATTATGCTTTGTCAATCTCCAGTCTCATGGAAGTCAACAAGCAAGGAGTAGTATCAAGATCCTCAACTAAAGCTGAGTATAGAGCCATGGCTTTAACCTGAAGTCACTTGGTTAGTTTCTCTTCTTAAGGATTTGGGGCTTAAAGACCTTGGACCAGTTGACTTAAAATGTGATAATAAAGCAACCTTATACATAGCAGCCAATCCTGTCTCTCATGCTAGAACAAAACATATAGATTGACTGTCATTATATTAGAGATCAAGTCAAAAGAGGTGAAGTTCTTTTTTCTCATGTTTCTACCAAGTCAAATTCAAACTTAGTTAGTTGATGTCTTCACAAAGGTTGTTACAATGGATCAGCACAATCATTTACTGTCCAAGTTGGGAGTTTCAAAGTCCTTCAACTCTCCACTTGAGGGGGAGTGTAAAAGTGGCATTGGTTAATACTAGAAGGGTCGAAATGTAATTTACAGAAACCTTAGGGTTTTATTTTGTACTTTTTCTGTTAAAGAGTAACTAACTCTCATTTCATCATTTATGTACAAATACTCTTGCTTCTTTTACAATCAATGAAGTCACTTCCGTGTGTGTTTTCTCTCTAAACTTCATCATTCTTATCAATCACTATAGAAATCAATAAACAAAGTCCATAACAATATTTGTTCATATTTCTCATAGTTTTGTAGGTTTGTTTATGTTCTTAGGTATGCTTGAATATATAGGAAAAAACATAGTTTGTATTAACTTTTGCAAATGAAGTCCTTAATAAATATTACCGAAAGAATGTTGTACACCAAGTATGTCAAACATCTATAGCAATAATCTGGTTAAAGTTTATTCCATGTGCTTTCTATTTTATTAGTGTCCATATGATTCTTTTATCAAAGTATGCATGTTCTATAAAAGGCCAAACAAAACAAATACAAATATGTAAAATTTGTAGATTCAAATCTGTAAGTCGATCTCTTAGACATAAACCAGTCGACAGTAAATGTGAGTTACGAGGCATTATTTGGAATTTCAGTTATTAGATTAACGAGGTTCTACGTGTTTGAAGAGCTTTCGGGGAAAGGGAAGATCCTGTTAGTTGTTTAGATATATAAAAGATAGATGGTGCACTGTTGTTCCACATTATCATGTTCATTTAAATACATAC
Organism: Tanacetum coccineum; assembly: GCA_026074375.1. Lineage (NCBI taxonomy): Eukaryota > Viridiplantae > Streptophyta > Magnoliopsida > Asterales > Asteraceae > Tanacetum > Tanacetum coccineum. The sequence continues at coordinate 9,099 of BQNB010090767.1, read as the reverse complement.
ATTTATTTACATGACATCATTTGTTCTATAAACAATGAAACTTTACACATCACAAGAAATCAATTATATCCTAATTACAGGCAACGAGATTAAGGTTGCCGGGTAACCCAATGAACGGGCTTATATTACACAAGTGGTTTATAGACATAACTTTTCTATGTTTCTTGAAATAACGATATTTGAGCCTTTCACATCGTCTCAACACCGCTTTTTTCAAGAGACACTAGCTCTGTGAGTCGTTGAAGAAGCAACTCAAAGTCGTCTTGGCTCTTGATGAGACTAAGTCTGACATAACGATCTTTGGCACTAAAGATGCTCCCACTACGACCTTTTATGTTTCCTGCTTCTAGTACTGCCCCACAATCGTTTTCTTCTACCCGCTCAAATTTAACCCACACGTAAGCTACAATGATTGTTAATTTAAACATGTTTACATACATAGTTTGATCATTTATGTACACTAATGAGCCTGTGATATAACTGTTTGACCATAAACGACAACTATATAGACTAATGAAATCAAAGTACCTGGAGATGGTAGCCTAGTTTCATTGAAGAAATTGCAATGCGAAGGATGTCTCTGCTGAATGGAAAATCTTGTTGACTTTAAGAAGACAGAGGTCAACCTCTCCCAACGATCCCTCAATTTGCTATAAGAAAACTCAAAAATCAGTTTACCATCGCCTTCAACGGCTTTTTTTAAAAGCTTTAAGACTCTTAATTGCGTGTCCTTTGATATACCAAACTCGGCAACTGAAATATATTCTAAGACCTTATGATATACATCGTTATCCTTTATCACGGCCCAACTATAACGTATATAAAGTCAGCATAAAGTTGAAACCAACCACACATATGGTGAGAATCAGTATGAAATGTAAAACTAAACGATTTAAATTCACATGTAAGTGAGCTTAGTGATATAAAACATACATACCCAAAACGTGTACCGGCATGACCAGTAAGCTTAGAAAGAGTAAAGATCATGAGATCATGATCTGAAGGGCCCGGGATTGGTGTAAAATGTGGCCAAAAATAGGCATGATCGTATATAGTCTTCCCTTCAAGAACGGATGTCTTTAATTCCCCATCTGGATTATTTGGTGATGTTACAAATTCAACCACATCCATGTTATTTGTCTAATTATTTGATTTCCATGAGTTTGTATCTCCTTCAAATTGAAAACTCTCCGAGTTAAAAAACACCGTTTGAGTCTTGTACATCTTTAAAACATAAAACAGGAGATGTCAGGGCGTGTGAAAGTCAGGTACTGAAGAGCACCTGCAAGACTGCGGTATAAGGTAGATCACTAACATGACACCAACAGAACCAAGCTTGGACTCAGTGTCAACAGAGTTCTACAGGGGTTGAACAATCTTCATGTGTGCACGCGACAAGAATTTTTCCACGGCAAACTTAGACTGAGACAAAAACAAACCCGAAGACGACCGCTGTGCAGATATACCAAGAAAATAGTTAAGAGATCCAAGGTCAGTCATGGCAAACTCACCGTGAAGCACTGTAATGATACGCTGTAATAATGCTGTAGAAGAGGCCGTAAGAACAATGTCATCCACATATAATAGAAGATAAGCAATGTCGGAACCGCGATGAAATACAAATAGGGACGCGTCAGTTTTGCTGTGCTGAAAACCGACACGTGTAATGAAGCTAGTGAACCGCTGAAACCATGCTCTGGGGGCTTGCTTAAGCCCATACAACGAACGCTGGAGATGACAAACATAATCAGGGTGAGTAGTATCCACAAAACCAGGTGGCTGATGCATATAGACTGTCTCAGATAACTGGCCATGAAGAAAAGCATTCTTCACATCGAGCTGATGAATGGGCCAATCACGGGATACAGCAAGACTTAAGACAGTACGAATCGTAGCCGGTTTGACAACCGGACTAAAAGTCTCATCACAATCAATACCCTGCTGTTGACTACGACCATTCGCAACCAACCGAGCTTTATACCTACTTAAAGAACCGTCCGCATTATACTTATGCCTGAAAAGCCACATAGAACGAACAACATTTACATTAGTTGGACGAGGCACAAGGACCCACGTTCCGTTAGAAATCAAAGCATTATATTCATCTACCATAGCCTTATTCCAATGAGGGTCACGAAGAGCATGTATGTGAGAGCGAGGAATTGGTGAGGTAGTGGTGATATGACAATTCATACGTTCAAGAGGTTTAGATATTCCGGCTTTCGCACGTGTGACCATATGGTGAGTGTTGGTGTTGGACATGGCTGCGTGGGTTTGGGTGGCGGTGACAGGGATTGGAGTAGTTGGCAATGGGTTGGACGCGTGGGATGGGCTTGGTGGTTCAGGTGTATGGGCTGGTGAGGGTGAACGCGTGGTTGTTGTGGTTGGGCCGCTAGTATGAGGTAATGGATTAATGGGAATTTGTTGTTGGGCTACGGTGAAGTGGGCTGGAATGGAAGTAGTGGTAGTGTCGTTGAGGTGAGGAGGTGTGACAATTGGTTCAACAATAGGTGGCGTTGGGTTTTGTATTTGTATGTTAGGTGGAGGGGAAGATGCATGTGTGTTTAGCATGGGTGGAATGGGATTGTGAGGTGTAAGCAAAAAGTCGTATGAAGGTGGGGTATCTGGTGTCATAGAGCCAAATGGAACTTTAAAGCTGAAAATGCAAAGATTAAACTGCATTATCAAGAGTTATTTAACTCATTAAAAGTAAGCGAGCCAAACACTAAAAAAAAAGCAAAATCTTTCAAAATGAAATTGAGAATCTAAGGGCCCAACTCAAGGGGAAGAAGCCATGTGTCACTAGTGATGTCAAAACACCAAAGGTCTCTGCTTTTGAAAAGTATGCAATTAATGTTGAACCAATTCCCCCTAGACTCAATAAGAATCGGAAAGTGCATCTACACTATATCAAACGCCTTAAGGAAAATGTAGAAACCCTTTCGAGAAATAGTAAGAGTACGAATAAGTGGAAAGACCATTAGATACCTCTCTTGCAATGCTTGCCGTTATACTAAACACTCTCAGAGCTATTAGAATATGTAAATAGGCAACGCGTCCGAAAACATTGGCCCTAGCGATAAACAGAAATGCCTCTACCAATTCACTTAGGAAAAAGCGAGTTAATTTTGTCGAACCATGTGAAACCTTCAACATCATAACACAATACCACCAAAGTTGAGCACAAAAATAAAATTCCGACTAATGCCCTATAATTCCCTCTATAGGGGTAAAAGGGTGCAATCACACTCAGGTCAAAGCCTAGGAGCAATACCCCCAAAATAAGATAGGACTTGCCGAGCTAGAAGTTTCCTTAAAACCAGTAGAAGCCCATTCTAGGATGAATAAGTCGAATGAAGAAACAAAGAATCGTGTGATTCGTAGTAATAGCTTCAAGCGAACAGTAATAATTCGAATTCTAATTCACTTTTGCAAGCCAAGTAAAAATGCCTTATTTCCTCTAATCATGTTAAGTGTGTTGAACGTTTCTTGAAGTCTTACAACAAAACCCCAGTCAAACAAATTTGGAGAGTAAAACAGGTTAAACAAACATGGAAACCAACAGGCAAAATATTTACCACAATAGGTTATCATTGGAAGCCCACTGGTAGAATATTCCCTTTAGGTGATCAGTGCCTTTAACATGAACTACAAACCTAAAAGCAATGCCTGTCAAACCAATGGAAGCCCACCATGGTAGACTAATCCTTTAGAGGGACAATGTCCTTTAGTATCGCCCTCCTGCCCCTCTACCTAATATGTCCTAATCCTGTGGCATCTAACCTTGTTTACTCTAACCAAACGGACCTCAACAAATAATCATGGGATCCAGTATATCCAACTCTCCATTCTCGCCTTTGTTCAAATGCAGGTTGTTACAGATCGTTCTCCTGGTATATGGACTCAGATTGCTCACAACATATGATTGAGATAGCTCAACGGCTCCTAGAGAATTTCGTGAAAAAGTTTATCGGGACTGTCAGATTCGGAAACGATCATTTTGGTGCAATTATGGGTTATGGGGATTATGTCATTGGTGACAGTGTAATTTCCAGGGTATACTATGTAGAAGGACTTGGACACAACCTTTTCTCATCAATCAATTTTGTGATTCAGATCTTGAAGTTACCTTCAGAAAGCACACATGCTTCGTCACCGAGACCTTAGAAAGGTGTCGATCTTATTAAAGGAAGTCGTGGTACCAACTTATACAACCATTTCCGTGAAGACATGATGAGTCCTCTCCCAGTGCTTACTGTCTAAAGCCTCAAAGAACAAGTCCTGGTTGTGGCATCGTCGGTTGAATCACTTAAACTTTGGTACGTTAAATGATCTTGCTCGTAAAGATCTTGTTAGAGGCCTACCCGGTTGAGTATTTGAGAAAGATCAACTATGCTCCCACAAGCCCAACTGGAAAGTTAGGAAAGCTAACCCACAAAACGCTAGAGATGATTAACACCATATAAGGAAGTTCTACACAATGAATTATGCGGCCGATGAGAGTGCAGACTATTATGGGAAGAAAATACATTCTGGTAATTAGTCGAGACTACTCCAGGTTATACATGGGTGAAGTTTTTTGAGATCCAAGGACGAGACTCCTGCCTTCGTAATCAACCTGTTAAAACAACTTCAAGTCGGCCTCAACAAAATTGTCAGGTTCGTACGGACTGATAATGGCACCGAATTCGTTAATAAAGACTTGATTGATTACTATGAAAACGTTGGAATTACCCACGAGAAGACCGTTCCTAGAACTCCTCAGCAGAATGGTGTTGTCGAAAGACGTAACCGCACTCTTGTTGAAGCGGCTAGAACTATGTTGATATTCTCGAAGGCTCCATTGTTTCTGTGGGCAGAAGCTGTGGCTACTGCTTGTTACACCCAAAACCGATCCCTTATACATACTCTCCACGATAAAACCCCATACGAACTTGTGCATGACAAGAAACCGGATCTTTTGTTTCTTCATATTTTTGGGGCTCTCTGCTACCCAACAAACGACAGTGAAGATCTGGGTAAATTGAAGGCTAAAGCAGACATTGGGTTTTTTGTCGGTTACGCACCAAACAGGAAGGGTTACCGAATCTACAACAAACTACTATTAACTATTAAACTACGAGCTATAATAAACAGTAAAATACAAGGGGTGACCGAGTCTTTTTCTCATATCTAACAGTATTTTTGGTACGTTTTTAGTCATTTAAGTTCGTTTTTTATTTGAAAATGGTATGTGTAATTAAGCACATACCAGGGCTCGTACCTAATTCTGCTCCTGCCATTCTGTATGTACCTCCCACCAATAAAGATTTGGAGCTGCTGTTTCAACCGATGTTTGATGAATATTTTGAGACTCCAACGGGTGATCATCAGATACCTCATGTCCCCGTAGTTCCACCCCTAGTCATTCCAACCGGTCCATCAGTATCTATATCCTTTGATCACGATGCACCATCAGGCAGTCATTCACCATCATCCTCGGCTCATCAATCATCTTCGGTACATCACGGTGTTGCAACTGAGCATTCTTTTGAAGTAAATCCGTTTGCTGCAACTGAGCACGAACCATTTGTTAATGTGTTCGCCCCAGACCCGAACTCTGAAGCATCATCTTCTGGGACTCTCATGATTACTACACCCAACCAATCCACTCAACCTCATGAACATCTCCGCAAATGGACCGACTCTCATCCTCTTGATAATATTATTGGGAACCCTTCTCGACCGGTATCCACTCGGAAACAGCTTGCTACAGATGCTCTGTGGTGCTTCTATAATTCAGTACTGTCCAAAGTCGAACCTAAAAACTTCAAATCTGTTGTTGCTGATGACTGCTGGTTTCAAGCCATGCAAGATGAAATCTATGATTTTTTTGACTGGACATATGGGAATTAGTGCCACCTCCAGACTGTGCAATGATTATTGCTCTCAAGTTGATTTATAAGGTGAAACTTGACGAGTATGGTGACGTGTTGAAAAACAAGGCACGTCTTGTGGCGAAAGGATATCGTCAAGAAGAAGGTCTTGATTTTGAAGAATCCTTCGCCCCAGTCGCCAGACTTGAAGCTATAAGAATATTTCTTGCCAATGCTACCAGCAAAAACATGACAGTTTATCAAATGGACTTAAAAACTGCATTTTTAAATGGCGAGCTGAAAGAAGAAGTCTATGTGAGCCAACCAGAAGGCTTCGTTGACCCAGATCGTCCACATCATGTCTACCGTTTGAAGAAAGCTCTTTACGGGTTAAAGCAGGCACCCCGGGCGTGGTATGACACATTGTCGAAGTTTCTTCTGGCACAAGGATTCTCCAAGGGTGTAGTCGATCTAACCTTGTTCATTCAGAAAATAGGCAAACACACTCTTCATGTTCAATTATATGTTGATGATATCATATTTGCCTCGACCGACCCCAAACACTGTGACTGTTTTTCTAATGAAATGAGCTCTAAATTTTAAATGTCGATGATGGGTCAAATATCCTTTTTCTTAGGCTTACAAATTTCTCAGAATCCTAGAGGCATTTTCATAAATCAATCTAAATACGATAATGAGATTTTAAAGAAATTTGATCTTCATAAAAGTGACCCCGTTGACACTCCCATGGTGGAGAGAACAAAACTGGATGAGGACCTCTCAAGGATCCCTGTTGACCAGACCCATTATCGTAGTATGATTGGATCCCTGATGTATCTCACAGCGAGTAGACCTGACCTTGTTTTTGCTGTGTGCATGTGTGCTAGATATCAATCTAAGCCTACTAAAAAGCACCTTGAAGCAGTTAAACGGGTCTTTCGGTATCTCCAAGGATCCATAAATATGGGTCTTTGGTATCCGAAAGACACCGCCATGGCACTAACAGCATACACAGACGCAGATCATGTAGGTTGTCAAGACACTCGAAGAAGCACATCTGGTAGTGCTTAGTTCCTTGGTGTTAAGTTAGTTAGGGTTGGTCATAAAGAAGCAAACTAGCACGTCCCTCTCGATCTACAGAGGCTGAAAACATCGCAATGTTGGTTGTGACCCAAATCATTATGGATGCTATCTCAATTATTCGGATTATGGCTTTGCATACACTCACTTCCCTCTGTATTGTCGACAACCAGAGTGCTATAGCTCTATGCAGCAACAACGTCCAACACTCAGGTCTATACACAACGACATCTGACATAATATCATCAGAGAAACAAGTGGAGAAGGGAGCTGGTTGCGTTGTATTTCGTGGATAGTGTATCCACTGGGGATATCTTCACTAAGGCATGCCCATAGAACGATTTGAATTCCTTCTCCCGCGGCTTGGCATAGTATCCTATGTAAATATGTACATATTCCTACTCAAAAAGAAAATACAAAAATATAAAACCAACAAAAATCCATAAAAAAAAAAATCAAAAAATAGAAAATACCAAAAAGAGGTTAAACTTTTCAAGACATGTCTTCCGTTTATCGATAACAATTACGGTCCTAGAAATGTCATTCAATAATGACACGGGTCTTTAAATGAAGCTCGAACGGAAGTTTAAACTTTTCAAAACATGTCTTTATGGCTTGCTATTATTTCTGATATGCAACCCGGTTTTCAAAATAAGGAAAGCATGTCGCCAAAAAGACGGCTGTTCCTAACAACGGGTGATTAAGTTCTCTCGGGTATGGATTACTTTATATCCGTGCACCCTAGATCTAATGTACGTTTCAGTGCATTATTTCTTGATATAGAAGAGAAGTCTTCTTTCTAACCAAATAATTTTTATTCTATGATTCTTCAAAAATTATTTGAGTTAACCACGGTGGTAAAAGTGTTGTGTGAAAATCAATCAGATCTGGATTTCTCATAAAAATTTGACACTCAATCAATGACTACAACTCTTTCAATAGAAAACGGGTCATCGATTGAGGGGGAGAGTGTTTTTCAAATTTTATGACATCAAACATACATATTAAATCATCCTATACTTAAACAGAAATGGTTTTTGTATTTAAATGGGGTTTCAATTTAAAGGGGAGTTAATTAACTTTAACTCAAAAAGCCAAATGTGTCATTAGTTAGAAAGATTAGGGACTTATGTGCAATTTGCTAAATGTTTCCTAACTGTAGTTAACTACAAGGACCAGTTGTGCCATCTACTAATCTTATTTAACCTTAAATACTTAATACCGAAAATACAAGAAGTTTGAAATCCCAGGGACTAAATTTGCCAACTTTGAATTGCTAGGATATGGTTGTTAGGATTAGATGATTCGAGTTTGATGTTCAAATATGATCCCCATGCGCTTGTATGATCTGATTGAATTTTTAGTGTAAAAGTCGAATTTTTATTAGTCAATAATGTGATCGTTTGATGTTTGTGATCTCGTATTGTTGTTAAATAGGTTAATATGGATAATAAAGTGTATATCATACACTTGTCATGCCTTGGAATTATTGTTTTGAAAGTTGGAATTTGCGCATATGAAAGTTCTTGACTGTGTTTTGTTAGAATGTTCTTGATTGCGTTTTGGTATGTGATTCTTGATTGCGTTTTGGTATGTGATTCTTGATTGCGTTTTGCTAGAGATTCTAACTTGCGATTTGCTTATTGCGTTTTGCCTGTTGCGATTTGTCTCCTGCATTTTTGGCTAGACTGCGTTTTGATTATTTTTGTCTAAAATATTCCTACTTTTTGTCTAAGTACGGTTTGCTTATTGCGTTTTGGGTGTTGCATTTTGATTGATTGTGGTTTGCTTAGTGCGTTTTGGGTGTTGCGTTTTGTATGATTGCATTTTGCTGACCAACTGCGTCTTGTGTATTGCGTTTTGATGCCTGCGTTTTGTCCCATTGCGTTTTGCCTTGACCCATTGCGTTTTGCCTAGTGTGCTTTCCCAGCTGCGTTTTTGTCATGTCTTCTGATTTTTGGTCATTGTGTATTGGTCACTGAGTTGTGTCTCTATTTTCATAAGTTGACTTCCGTTGACTTAAGTGTTGTACATCTCAGTTGACTATCACTCCAATATGATCATTGTGTCTCTTTGACTTGGGTTTATGTCTATGACTGGTTAACTCCTGAGCATCTGCTCACATCTAACATCTCCTTTCTGTATGTTCGCCTTTCTGTAAATG
>BQNB010090766.1:11472-27058 GCA_026074375.1 Tanacetum coccineum | reverse complement strand
AAATAAGCTAAAGAAAAAGGGAAATAAGCACATTAACTATCTAACTTAACCTAAAAACTCACTAGGACACAATTTGAGCTGGATGTTGTTTGGAAGCATATGCATCAGAGAGTTAACAACATCATCTCTTGTGTCAGTGATCTGCCATCCAGTTGAGGTAAGAGCTGGATGTTGTATGGAAGCAGATGCATCAGACTCCCATGGTTTCTTTGAGCTTTGGTGATCATCTTTCGAAGGAGGCTGAGCTGACCCAGAAGTGGCAGATTCGGGTCTTCTTCTCTTTGCTGACCTACCCTGGTTTGATCCAGCTGAAGGGCCTTCATCATCATCGTCATCTTCTTCATCATCACTGTCATGCTTTCTCTTGTGGTCTTTAACCTTGACTGCAACTTCCTTATCCATGGCATCTTCATCTGCTATTAAAGCTTCCATAATAGCATGGTATAGATGGTAGTTGGCAGGATTTCTGTTTGCATTCTTGTTCTTATTCATGTGTTTGAAGAGAGCACTCTTTAGATCAAATTCTTTAAGAGCCACCTTGTCTGTTGACCTGATGGAGTAAGTTGAATCTTGTTTCTCCTCACCTTGTTCCCTTTTGATTCTGATAATCTCCTTTGGACTCTTTTTAGATTCTTGATTCTTGATGGACTCTGGGCCAGGCAGCGCAGAGTATTGCTCGATTAAATCTGCAGTGTGTCGTTCAAGAATCTTAAGGAGAGCATCATCAAGTTTTGTTCCTAGATATTTATCAACAACCGTAGGAACTTGGGATTTGATTGAAGCCAAAACATCGGTAGAGTGATCAGTCTTCTTGACTTCAGACATCTCTTGCTCCAATCTTGCCACTCTTAGCTGAAGGGAGATGAATGGAGTGATTTCAGGGAGAGGTGTGATGATTGTTGTAGCTTCCGTGTTGATTGGTGGAGGAGTGACCAGTATGCTGAACATGATCAAGTAAAAAGTCCTTTGCTTAAGGCTGAGTTTCTCAAAACGAATGATATGGTTGAAAAAGAAGTGTATAATGAACTTTCAAACAGATTTTTACAACTTGAGAAACATTGTATTTCACTTGAAATTTCAATTCAACAAAAGGAAGAAAGTTTTCAAAGTAACAAACCATGTAAGAATCTGGATTCTCCTGAATTTCGTGAATTTTTTGAGATAAACGAATTGAAAGCTCAGCTACAAGCCAAAAACTCAACGATCAACAACTTGAAGGAACAAATTAAAAATGTGCATGAGAAAAGTAATGAAGCCAAGGTTAAACATGACATTGATGTAATTGAAACAATTAACATCGAATTAGAACATAAAGTGGCTAAATTACTTCAGGAAAATGAGCATTTAAAACAGACTTACAAAGAACTTTATGATTCTATCAAAAAGACACGAATTCAGACGAAAGATCATAATGACTCACTGATTGCTCAAGTAAATAGTAAGACTGTTGAAAATGCTGATTTAAAAGCTCAGATTCCGGAAAAGGTTTTTGCAAATGCAGCATTAAAAACGAATTAATAAAGTTAAACGGAACTAGTGTGGATACTAAGTTTGCAAAACCATCAATCTTAGGAAAACCGGTTTTACAACCACACAGAAACCAATCAGTTGTTAGACAACCGAATGCGTTTAAATCTGAACGACGTAACTTTTCAAAATCACGGTTTGTCAAAATCATGGTTTACCTCCCAAGTTGATGTGATTAACGTTTTGTCAAAACTAGTCACTCCTCATTATTTGCCTAAAGTTCGAGAATATGTGCTTGCAAAACCTCATCACGTGATTGCACATGGCTCATCTAGGAATAGTCAAGAAGATTATTATGGTTCAAATGATATGGCTCATAATCACTATCTAGAGGAAGCTAGGAAAAAGACACAAGAAAGAAATAGGAATTCAAAACCTAGTGTGATGCCTTCTGTTAGATAACAAAACACTGGTAATGGTAGTACTCCAAACCCTAAGAGAACGAGTCAAACATCTAGGAGTTTTCCTACATCTAAGAGTAGTTGCGTAACTATTACGGTTGTGCCCAAAGCAGATCACTCTAGGAATTCTAGTTCTTTTTCAGATTCCAAACATTTCTTTTGTTCTACATATCATAAATGTGTCTTTAATGCAAATCATGATGCTTGTATAACAAAACTCCTTAATAAAGTGAATTCACGTAAGGTTAAACCCCATAAGACTAAAAACAGTAACAACCCTGTAGAACAAAAAAGTCATACTCAAAAACCTGGTAGGCAGATCTCTTCAGGACATAGGTTTTCTCCGAAAAAGACTTCCAATATGTATGAGAAAACATCTCCCAGGTCTTGTCTTAGGTGGATACCGACGAGTAGAATTTTCAAGCTTGCTGGTCTTAGGTGGATACCTACTGGAAAGATGTTCATCGATAACACAACTAAGGTTGACAGTGAACCCCCAAATGGTTCAAATGAAGATATCACTAACCCATATGAATGCGATCAAACTCTTAATGTCAGTGCAGTTACTCTTAACCTAAGTGCAGGTACATCTTTTAATCCTAATAAGGAAAGACTCAGAGTTTGGTTGGCGAAAAGACTGATATCTCATAAACCATGGCTTCAAGGAATTCAAATCTAATGAACATGAACGATGACGTCTGTTCACAATCAGTTTAGGCCTCGCTCTTCAATGACAGATGGCGTCTGCTGACAACACTTCAGACCCCGCTCCTTAAAGAAAAGAAAGGTGTACGCTTCAGTGCGCTTTATCTTTAAAAGAAGAGAAATTTTCTTATTTATGAGCAGTCTTCTCAACAACTTCTATAAGTTCTCATGCTAGTTCAGTCAACAAGTGGATCAACGTACATTAGCTTGTATTTTAATTCACTTGTTCATAAAAAATGGCAACAACATATGTAATTTTTGAGGGGGGAGAAAAGTGAATAAAATGAGATCAATAATGTTTAACTCGGATAAGATCTTTTTAATATAAATGTGCTCTCGTCCTCAAATGGTCATATGATCAATGGCTTCTGAATAATTCAGTTCAGGACCCGGGCCTCAACTAATGACTCCTGGATATATCAGTTCAGGACTCGTGCAAAACCCAGTTTCTCCAACACCTTATGTTTCACCATCCATGAAAGACTATGAGATCCTGTTTCAACCATTGTTTGATGAGTACTTCAATCCTCCATCATGTGTTGTTTCTCTAGATTTGGTAGCTGTTGTTGCTCAAGAGCTGTTGATCCAGCCGATTCACCTTCATCAAATACCATTGATCAAGATGTACCATCTACTAGTACTTCACCAACAAATCAGGAAATTCAATCTCAAGTCACTCATCAAGGTGTTGAAGAACTAATTCATGGACATTAAAATGCACAATTTGATAAGGCACCCCTCCTTCATAATCTTTCTTCAGACCCGAGTTCTGAAGAAACAACTTTATAAGGGGTCATTCCATCAAATTTGCATCATCTTAACCAATCGTTTGATACTCTCACTAAGTTGACAAAGAATCACCCTTGGAGAATGTTATTGGCGATCCTTCTTGACCATTTTTGATAAGAAGTCAACTACATGAACATGCCATTTGGTGCTACTTTGATGTAAATGACAATCCAATTCCATTTGGTGGGAAACGGTCTGGTTGAGATCTACTATCTCAAAAGAAAGAGGATGAGTAAAGGAAGGTCTTCATGTATCCTACGTACATATTTAAAACCAAAAAGAAAAATACAAAAATATAAAACCTACAAAAACCATTAAAAAAATCAGAAAATAGAAAATACCAAAAATATTTTTCAAGACATGTTTTCTGAAAATCGATAATATTTACGGACCTAGAAATGTCATTTAATAATGACACGGGTCTTTAAATACAGTTCGAGCAGAAGTTTAAACTTTTCAAAACATGTCTTCATGGCTTGCAGTTATTTTAAACTACAACCCACAATTCAATTTGAGGAAAGCATGTCGTCAAAAAGACAGTTGTTCCTGACAATGGGTAATTAATTTTTCCTGGGCATAGATTACTTCATATCCATGCATCATAGGTTATGAATACTTTGTACATAACCCTGGACTGTTTACAATAAGTGTACGTGTCAATGCATTTATTTGTCAAAATAAGAGAAATCTTATTTTTATTAGTAAAAAGTTGTCTTCATAATGAATCAATGTTTTTAGTTATCACAAAAAGATTTTCAAAGACAATTCGACCACTCAAACAATAACTACAGCTCTTTAAATAGAAAACGGGTCATTATTTGAGGGGGAGAAAGTGCCAGAAAATAATCTTTTAAAACAGTCTTTCAAAATAAGTCACGGAATAAACGGGAACACACTCGTTGTGACATTGAGAGAGTGCGAGAAGGTGTGAGAGCGAGTGGTGAGTGCAGAATTGTGAGCAGGGAAATCATACATATGTGGTGACATTACACACACTACACAACATCTGCTATATTCATCCACTAGCTTAATATATAGCGTATATAGATAAAAGACAAATTGGCCAATTATCTTTGAACTTATATATGGATTAGCATCTACACAGATTTGATAGAATCTGACACACACAGGTTCGCTAGAGGGGGGGGGGGGTATAGGGGGGTGTTTTATGCACATAATTACTATATGCAATTATTAATAGAGAAGGAGGATGGAGCGATTTGTATCTCTATAGGAAAAAATATAGATATACACACAGACTATTTATAAAGATATAAACTTTTTCTGTAGGATTCATTATATAAAACTCACGAGATAACCAAACCATATATGGAGAACTAGAAAAGCAAAACTATTCGCCCACCACCACCTATGATTCGCGAGAGAGAGCACAATATTACCAAGCAACACAATCCTCTCATGAACCTCATAAACCAGGCGACATAGACAATAAAAAATAACAACAGTCATATTATTCTCAAACAACTACAACAATATGGTTGAACATATAGACAGCTTTACCTAAGTGAACATTACGCAAATCCTCAAGAGAGATTTCTCTAACGCGTCTCATAAACTAATTGAGAGTAGAGAGAGCATTGCAAGAGCTATGAACATATTTCTATCTACTATTGGGTTATGAGAGCTGAGTGTGATTGAGAGAGCACTTCAAGAAAAGATTATAGCATAAACAACACACAAAAAAACGAACACACATATCGGAGCTATCGCGTATTTTGTATATTTTTGAGGATAACAGAGTGTGTGTGAGAGATCTATCTATAATTACATAAACTTCACATTTGATCATACACACGCATCATACTCTCATATCTTTTATATCTGGTGTTTGATGGTGGTACAACAAAAGTTATATCTGCTCTAAGATTAGTATCTTGTCTCAATCTATCTCTATCACTAAGAGAGTAATTAAATATAGATATCACACTACACTCTATGTCCTGAGAGAGAGTACTTCTAGTGAGAGAGACTTGCATTTAAAAACATACTGTATCAAACACACTTATGAATACATGCAGAGACAAATGGGGGCACATACAGAGAGAGATCCAAAAGTGGAAAAAGCATCATCATCTATGACATCAAAGATTGATAAATAAATATAAAAGACTGTTGAAAATAGCAGTGTTTTGAAAAAACATGCACACCTTAAACTCGACAACAGGTTTGTTGAGCGGAATATAGACATTGCACATAAAAAACCAACGATATAGCCCAACAGAAAACAAAAAGTGAGAATCTTAAAGATCTACGATACTAAAATTTAGCACACACCACAAACACACAGGTGCGAACCGTTATTACTCCCACCCAGACACCGAGAGAGGTCGATCAACGTCTCTCCAAACGTCTTCTTACACACACCACACACACAACCAGACTCTATCTCTCTTCTTCACACTAACGACGTACATGCGACACACACACACACTATATCAAACACACATAAGAGATTTTATATCTCTCTAACTCTAACTACACTTATTATTGATGCGCTACACAGTTCTGAGAGAATCTGATGCTTGCTAAACCTCACACATGATTATAGACACGACTGTACATTTATCTTATGCGATAGTCAAGAAAACCGAGAGAGCGGTGTATATATATCTGAGAGCAACAGATATGTGCTCAATACACACACAATCTAGCGTGAGAGGCGAGAGTGAGCAAGAACAGACACCAGCACACACATTCTATATCAGAGAGTCACAACCTGGTGATGCGAGAGACATACTAGAGAGCTCTCTCTAAACACTCTATACAAAGGGCGAGCGAAACCCAATACACAAGTGACACACCAAATGAGAGCGTAAGTCAGAGTTTACAGCGCGAGTAATCAGAGTAGTTGTGGAGAGAGTGTGAGCAACAGTGAGGTATCTCCGCGTAGAGAGAGAGCGAGCGAGCGTAGGTGACTCTAATCTTCTTTCTTAGACCCCGCGAGAGAACACAGAAGATTCATATATATCAATACACACAAGAGAGTTTCTTTAAAGCACCAAACACACACAGTAACAGTGCGAGAGTGAGAGTAACAAGCGAGCGCGAGAATAACACACACAACTTCTCTGAGGCACAAGTATCTCTTCACAGACCCCAACACACACATAACAAACAATCCCTCGAGGAATAAAGGGCCTTTCCTCACACGATCCTGGGCTTCCAGAAATAAAATAGCCCGTTCTTCAATACTTGGGCCTGCATCAAGAAGGCACCCCGGGCGTGGTATGACACTTTGTCGAAGTTTCTTCTGGTACAAGGATTCTCCAAGGGTATAGTCGATCCAACCTTGTTCATTCGGAAAACAGGCAAACACACTCTTCATGTTCAAATGTATGTTGATGATATCATATTTGCCTCGACCGACCCCAAAGACTGTGACCGTTTTTCTAATGAAATGAGCTCTAAATTTCAAATGTCGATGATGGGTCAAATATCCTTTTTCTTAGGCTTACAAATTTCTCAGAGGCATTTTCATAAATCAATCTAAATACGCTAATGAGATTTTAAAGAAATTTGATCTTCAAAAAAGTAACCCTGTTAACACTCCCCTGGTGGAGCGAACAAAACTGGATGAGGACCTCTCAGGGATCCCTGTTGACCAGACCCATTATCGTAGTATGATAGGATCCCTGATGTATCTGACGGCCAGTAGACCTGACCTTGTTTTTGCTGTGTGCATGTGTGCTAGATATCAATCTAAGCCCACTAAAAAGCACCTTGAAGCAGTTAAACGGGTCTTTTGGTATCTCCAAGGAACCATAAATATGGGTCTTTGGTATCCGAAAGACACTGCCATGGCACTAACAACATATGCAGATGCAGATCATGCAGGTTATCAAGACACTCGAAGAAGCACATCTGGTAGTGCTCAGTTACTTGGTGATAAGTTAGTCAGCTGGTCATCAAAGAAGCAAACTAGCACGTCCATCTCATCTACAGAGGCTGAATACATCGCAATGTCTGATTGCTGTGCCCAAATTCTATGGATGCGCTCTCAATTATCGGATTATGACTTTGCATACAATCACATCCCTCTGTATTGTGACAACAAGAGTGCCATAGCTCTATGCTGCAACAACGTCCAGCACTCCAAGTCTAAACACATCGACATCTGACATCATTTCATCAGAGAACAAGTGGAGAAAGGAGTGGTTGAGTTGTATTTCGTGAGGACAGAGTATCAACTGGCGGATATATTCACTAAGGCACTGCCCAGAGAATGATTTGAATTCATTCTCTCGAGGCTTGGCATGAAGAGTATGAAGCCAGAGACACTCAAACGTCTTTAGGATGAAAAGGATGAGTGACGAATTTGCTTCAAGTATCCTATGTAAATATGTACATATTCATCATCAAAAAGAAAATACAAAATATAAAACCCACGGATATATATATATATATATATATATATATATATATATATATATAATAGTTTTCCAATACATGCCTTCCGTTTATCGATAATATGAGGGTGGTCAGTCAACAAGCACCGCTGCCCCAAGCTCCTCAAAGACAGCTGCTTCAGCTGAATATACGGCTTGGACGACGACCGACACCAGAATTAAGCAGTCAGTCTCACCAATTCCTGAAGAAATTCATATGGATGACGATACGACTGCGAACGAACAAGCATACTCATCTATTGGTAAAGACGTTAGACGTGATCATATCCCCACTGTAAACTTGAGGCAGAGTTGGTGGAAGCCTATCACTAAAGACAGACCTGCTACACCTGAACCTGCCTGGTCCATTCCATCATCTGCCCTGACCGTCCTAAAGAACAACTGGGCCTCTGCTCTGAAGTCTACCTATACACCTCCACCAGAGAACTCACTACTTGCTCAGATCGGTGATATGGCAACATTCATGAACTGGTACTGCAAAAAGCAAGGAATCTCTAAACTTACCCAAAAAGACCTGGAAGGCCCTGCATATGACATTGTCAAAGTCTTTCATCCCGACGTAGTTCATCTCCAATTCCAAATAGAAGAATGCCACAAACTTCTCACCGATCAAGTGGACGATGCAATCCTCAGGTACAATGTTAGCAAACCACTACCACTGGGTGGTGATCCGGGTCATGTCACAATACAACCAGACTTCTTCTTCAACAAAGACTTAGAATATCTACGGTACAGTCGCAAGATGGGCAGGCATGCCTTGTCAATCTCGAAGATGAAGGCTGCCTATTATCCTGATGTCGGCTTAGAGCAAATGGTACCGGATCAGATGTGGATTGAAGAAGAATGCAAGTATGACGTCGCTGCGATGTATGGTATATCTCACTGGTGGTTTCAAAGACAACGGTTCTACATTGATCGACACACATCTGAAGGTGATCGCAGGGCTGTACGGACCCATATGCGTATCTTAAGTGTCGTCAGAATTGAAGTCTTCTCAATGTATGGGTACAATTACATGAAGAAGATTGTCCTTCGTCGAGCTGATCTCAAAGAATATGTCATCGCGGAAAGGGACTTCAAATATCTGTACCCTAGTGACTTTGAAGATCTGTACTTGTTGAATCTTCAAGGTCACTTGAACCATCTCTCACCCGAAGACAAAAAGATTCTCACTACTGCTGTCAACTTATGGACCAGAAACTTGGTTATCAGACAACGCGTAGAAGACTTCCAGCTGGGGATTGAGAGCTACCAGACGCAGTTAAACCTCACCAAACCTCGATGGGATGCCAAGGGATTTGAGTACAAGCATGACTTCACAGTAATTGACTCTCCAAGGGCCGTCACGTTTAGGGACAAATATGGGGTTCAGATGATCATGAGGTTCAATGAAATCCACAAGTTCAGTGATGGTACTCTACACCAGATTGATGAAGCGTTGGATTACAGAGTCAAGGAATTCAGGGTCAACAGGAGGAATCCGGGTTTGGATACACGGTTTTGGACGAAGAAAGACGTCGACAGAAGCAAGGAGTTTATGTTTGCCATACAGAAACGACTTAAGACAAGACGTATCTTCCGGAATCTGGAAAGCTTTGTTGGTGGCAGGATAAGAGAAGGAGACTACCGACTGCTGAAGAGAACCGAATGAGGGGTAGTTTTCTTATATGTTGTTGTCATATGTACATTCTAACGTAGTGATTAAACTGTCTCTTAGGCTTGTATATTAAGTATTCATATGTTCCATAATCGGCTTGTATAAACCTGACACACTTTCTCCTAAATTTTCCTAACTTAAATCAATTGAGACCCAAAATCTCAACGGATTTGAAATTTATGCTCGGGGGAGAGAATGTGATTTAATTATGAAAATCTGATAAAAATTGTGACTTCTTAACTTAAGTGTAGGCTCTCCTATATGTGCTAAACTCTTTCGAATATCGATGCACATATTGAGGGGGAGCGAATGGTCATGATGGCAATTGTGGAATCACCTAAGACCGACAATGTAATTACTTTATCGGAGTTATAAGGAAGGTAAGGTTAGGTACTCGATCCCACGATCCCGCCAGAGCCGGAGGGATCTACCCAAGGACAATCCACTAGCTAGTGTAGAAGTCCTTAGGTATGATTATAAAAGGAGTAATGTGAGAATAAGGGAATAGTGCGGACTGAGATAAAGTTATAAAAATTCTGAAAAAATTAATAAATAAAGAAAAAATGAGTTAAACGAATTCTAAAAAATAAAAATGCCCAAAAGGTAATAATTATATAAAAAGTAATTAAACTTATTATTTTAAACCTAATTAATTAAATAAATTAAATTAAATAAACAAAAGTTAACTGCTGTTAAAACAAAAGGACTAACAGGAAGGGACATAAGGACAAACCTGGGCAATAGTTAAGTTAACCCACAGGGAACTAACAATACTAACTATAAAGATAGAAAATTACCACATTGTCCCTGCAACACCAACCCCGATTACAAACAGGGCCCAAAGAGTGCTTAATAATCAAAAGGCTATAAAAGCGAAACTTGTAAAGGGATTTATGGTGAAGCTTTTTCATAAAAATAACATTGCCTGAAATAACTGTAATAAGCCAGAAAAGTAGCTTTTTAGTGGCTGCAGAAGCTCAAAAGCTTATGGCTTGTTTTTCATAGCTTATTGGGGCTTAAGCTGCAAATAAGCTAAAATTTAAAGGGGAGTAGTGCCTAAATAATACTAGGGAATAACCTAAATTAAGCTATGGCTACCTTAAAAAATTAAGCCTTAAGGAAAAGCTGAAATCAATAAGCTAAATCTAAACAGTTTATTATAAAAACAGAAAAAGGGGAACTTTAAACCTATAATAAGCTAACAAAATAAGTATTTTAATTAATTTAAGCTGCTAAACCTAATACAACTACCTATAAGCTAAATTAATAAGCAATAAAATCCTAGGTCTTAATTTAAATTAAGCTAGAAAAAAGGGCTTAAAGCTTGGTGCTCAGCACCAGGGGAGGGTATAAGTTAGCATAAGGCATTATTTTGGGCTTATGAAAACATGCTCAACAACAACAACAACAACAACTCTTCCACTACCACCTCAACCTCAACAAGGTTCATCAGATTCCATTCTCATTAAGCGCATGGGCGAACTCGAACAACACATAGCAGACTTGGTGGAGGAAAATCAAGCCCTAGAGAAAAGGCTAGACAAGCAAGGGAACCGAATCCATAAGTTGGAAACTATGGACTGGCCCAAAATGATCAGAGAGCAGACGGTGGAGTTTATTGAATCACAGGAGATTGACCGAAAGATTGAGGAATCAGTTAAGGAGGTGGTTATCTCATCTGTAAAACATGCAATGAGAGCTCCTCTTCGTGCCCGCTTCAAGGATCTTCCTACGTCTGACATGAAGGAAATTCTGCTTCAACGCATGTTGGAGGAGAACTATGACAAGGGACATGCTAACCACCGAGTAGCATATGAAGCACTGCAGGACTCCATCCGTCGTGATGAAAGTGAGGACTTTGATGTAGATAAGGCTCAGGAGGAAACTAAGAAGAAAAGTAAGCAAGATTCTCCAAATACTCCGCCTGGGTCTCCACCTTCACCACCACCTCCTCCTCCACCACCGTCAGGTGCATCAGGGGCTTCTGGCACAACCGGAGCCTCCGATTCTGCCCAAGCTCCTCCTCCACCACCTCCGTCCTCATCCACTCATCAGGGAGGTCAGTCAACAAGCACCGCGGCCCCAAGTTCCTCAAAGACAGCTGCTTCAGCTGAATACTCTGCTTGGACAACGACTGACACCCGGATCAAGCCCTCAATCACAACGATTCCTGATGATCTTTATATGGATGATGAAACCACTGCAGATGAACAAGCATATTCTAGTGGTGATGAGGTAGGACGTGATCATATTCCTACAGTCAACTTGAGGTAAAGTTGGTGGAAACCTCTCACTGAAGACAGACCTGTCACTCCAGAACCTACTTGGACTATTCCATCATCTGATCTGACTATGCCAACTAACAACTGGGCCTATGCTCTGAAGTCAACATATGCACCCCACCGGAAAACTCTCTACTTGCTTAAACTGGGGATATGGTGATATTTATGGATTGGTACTGCAAACGACAAGGAATCACTCACCTGACACTTCGAGACCTGGAAGGCACTGCATTCGAAATTGTTAAAGTGTTTCATCCTGACATGATTCATCTCCAATTCCAAATGGAAGAGTGCCACAAACTTCTCACCTATCAAGTGGATGATACAATCCTCAGGAACAACGTCAGTAAGCCACTTCCACTGGGTGGTGAACCAGGCCATGTAACCATTCAACCGTACTTCTTATTCAACAAAGACCTAGAGTATCTACGATATGGTCGCAAGGTTGGCAGACCGGCCATATCAATCTCGAAGATGAAGGCGGCATATTATCTTGATGTTGGCTTGGAGCAACTAGTGCCTGATCAGTTCTGGATTGAAGAGGAATGCAAATATGACATCGCAGCTATGTATGGTATCTCTCACTGGTGGTTTCAAAGACAACGATTCTATATTGACTGATTCTCATCTGAAGGAGACCGCCGAGCAGTAAGGACTCATATGCGTATCTTAAGTGTTGTCCGAATTGAAGTCTTTTCAATGTACGAGTACAACTACATGAAGAAGATAGTCCTTCGTCGAGCTGATCTCAAAGAATACATCATAGCAGAAAGAGACTTCAAATACATGTACCCAGTGATTTGAAGATCTGTAACTTGTAAATCTTCAAGGCATTGAACACCTATCACCCGAAGACAAAAAGATTCTAACTACCGCTGTCAACCTATGGACCAGAAACTTGGTTATCAGACAACGCGTAGAAGACTTCCAGCTGGGAATTAAGAGTTACCAGATGCAGCTAAACCTCACCAAACCTCGATGGGAGGCCACTGGATTTGAGTTCAAGCATGACTACACAGTCATAGACTCTCCAAGGGCAGTTACATTCAGAGACAGATACGGGGTGCAGATGATTATGAGGTTCAATGAGATCCACAAGTTCAGTGATGGCACTTTACAACAGATCGATGAAGCGCTGGACTACCGAGTCAAAGAGTTCAGACTCAACAAGACAAATCCAGGGATGCATACAAGATTTTGGACGAAGAAAGATGTTGTCAGAAGCAAGGAGTTCATGTTTGCTATCCAGAAACGGCTAAAGACACGACGTATCTTTCGGAATCTGGAAAGCTTTGTTGGTGGCAGGATAAGAGATGTAGACTACCGACTGATGAAGAGAACCGAATGAGGGGTAGTTTTCTAATATATGTTGTTGTCGTATGTACATTCTAACGTAGTGATTAAACTGTCTATTAGGCTTGTATATTAAGTAGTCATATGTTCCACAATCGGCTTGTATAAACCTGACACACTTTCTCCTAAATTTTCCTAACTTAAATCAATTGAGACCCAAAATCTCAACGAATTTGAAATTTTTGCTCGGGGGAGAAAATGTGATTTAATTATGAAAATCTGATAAAAATGATGATTTCTTAAAGTGTAGGCTCTCTCATATGTGCTAAACTTTTTTGAATATCGATGCACATATTGAGGGGGAGCGAATGGTTATGATGGCAATTATGGAATCACCTAAGACCGACCATGTAATTACTTTATCGGAGTTATAAGGATGGTAAGGTTAGGTACTCGATACCACGATCCCGCCAGAGCCGGAGGGATCTACCCAGGGATAATCCACTAGTTAGTGTAGAAGTCCGTAGGTATGATCATAAAAGGAGTAATGTGAGAATAAGGGAAGAGTGCGGACTAAGATAGAGCTAGTACTAGAACACACCCAACAAGGTTCTAGTAATGAAATCTCGGTAAGCACTGAAGAGGTTAAAGAATGATAAAGAAATGCCAAGATAAATGGTGAAAAGAAAGCAACCCTCCTTAAACCTTAGGCAGAAACCGGGTCAATACATATACCGTCAGAATCACATGGTTGATTGCTG
The DNA here is from genome assembly GCA_026074375.1 of Tanacetum coccineum. NCBI lineage: Eukaryota > Viridiplantae > Streptophyta > Magnoliopsida > Asterales > Asteraceae > Tanacetum > Tanacetum coccineum. Next base: position 13,216 of record BQNB010090766.1, on the reverse strand, counting down.
ACATTGAAGACAAGTATCATGGACCTAGTGATACGCTGCACAACCCTCCCTAGCCACTCAAGATCCCTCAAAGGATTCTTGTTTCATTTCTTACGGAGATCAATACATTTCTATCGTCTCTCTCACTCCGAGTTAGACGATATTGAAAAGGTGGCAGTCCGCTCCAGCCTCCGACTACCAAAAACCAAAAATGCACAATTGAGTCTAGAGCCATGAGATCATCAATAAATCTCGTTAGGACACTATTCCAATATACTTGTGTTTCACACACTATGAAAACAAGGATTATCTTAAGAGTCCTACGCATTATCCTTGTGATATTGCCAGAACATCCGAGTGATACGAAAGTATTCACAGTGAAGATGGAAATCCTGCTAGAGCCAACATCAAACAAGCTCTAGGTAGGTGACTTGTAAGATCCTTAATGGATCAAACTTGTGACACTGGGCATCGATTCGGTCCAGATTATGAATTGATAGAGGATGAATTTGATGAAAGCTTAAAACTCTCGATGTGTTACAAAATTCACTTTAACTAGTGACACATCGATTGATTTTCAAATCAATTTTATCTTCAATCGGTGAGATAGTAACTCACTGATTCACTCTTACCGTTCTATTAGTAGCAATACTATTAGTGAGGTAGCCTGCTTTGAGGTGTCCGGTAAAGAGATACTAGCAAGTACAATGAATTTAATGCATCTGCGTATGGAAACCCTGTCAAGGAGGTTCTTATAATGAATCTACCTGATCACAGGTACAGTATTTATACTGTAAAACGGTCCATACAGAACTAGAGGTTAATGCAACCGAACTCTGACGAATGACAAAGTCATATTCATCACCAAGCTTTATTGTTAACTGTTGTATTTCAGGATTACATAAAGATGGAGATGCAGATGCCTCGTTCCAGTAAAGTCAATTCACAACCCCATGCTCACACTTAATGTTTCTAATCAAAGACATCATGACAATTGAAAGTCCTACAACACAGCTTCCGCAGCTCTGATAAGTACTATCATGATCCAGAAGAGTGTGAGTATGCGGGTCCGAAAGTGTCACAACATCCACGTGAGGCAATATTCACAAAACAAGGGATAATTCAGAGACTTTCCAAACACCACACCCCCCCCCGATGGTGATTCAAAGAAATCTCATAGATCACTCAAGTCCAAAGACAAAATCACTACCTTGATGTTACAACGGACAAATGTTAAAGAATCATTTTTATGCACTTGATGATAGCGTTGGGAGCTTCATCCTTTGATCTCAAAAATCTGACCCACGTAAATCGTGAATAATCGTCAACAATTACCATGTTAGGATTATGAAAATCCATATCAAAAGGCTCGGTCACCCCGTGTTATATATAGCATAGATTAGCTCGTAGTCTTAGTTTTAATCGTTTATTTATCGTACGACTTATGGTGTTGGGTCGGGTCTTTACCCACTTGTTAGCCCACTTCATGGCCTATTTAGGGGCACCAATCTCTTGTATAAATACCCCTTTCCAGCCATGGGAAGGGGTTGGATGTTCATTTTATTACAAACACACACTAAATGACTTTCTCTCTCTAGAACTCTCACTTTCTCTCTCTAGATAATTTGGCCAAACATTAATCATAGGCTTGTGTTATGATATCCAATATACTACACATATAGCCATCATGAGCACTATGTTTGGAATTCAACAAACCTACACACAAACATGGTCGTATTATGAACATAAACTAAATTTGTGCCAA
>BQNB010090766.1:0-11416 GCA_026074375.1 Tanacetum coccineum | reverse complement strand
TAAATACAAGGTTTTAAAAAGCGACAGAAAAATCAGCTGCACGACATGATACTAAAAGAAACGCATATCAAACCATCAATTGTGCGTAAAGAGGACCAATCTTCTACACCAAAGTATCTAGCGGCTCTGATAAAATGCTTTTACTTCTACACTAAAAGCTTTGTAGAACCTATGAGCAAGAGGGCGAATTTTAATGATTAATATTGTTGCAAAGAAAAAAACAAGTTAACATAGAATATGACCAACTCAAATGTGTCTTCAACCAAATGAACACTTAAGACCTAGTAAAGATAGAATGATATATTATGAAGACTGAAAGCGAATAACGCTAACATAGAATATGACCACAAGAGCTCAAAAACTAGCAGATTGTATACATAATTCCACAACGATGTATGGCACCACACGAACCTACAAACAGAACATGATCATGTCAAACAAGCTTACACACCGGAAAAAAATAAACAAATCATGAGCAGAATAATGACAAAGAGAAAACGATAGTGTTAATGGTCCGCTAGAAAAGAGCAATTCAGTCACATATTCTCAGTTATGTCTAAACCTGCGCCAACAACAACATATAATTCAACATATAATCCACACACATAAAATAAGGAATAAAACACATCTAACAACAATTAAAACCCTAAGGAAGGATAGAACTCATCCATATAAGTGAAGCCCACAGGTCAATGGTCCAACCCAAACACAAGCTCTTCTAGACCAAACAGCAAAAGGGACAAAGAATTCTTCTAACCATATTGCATTTGCAAGAATAAGTTAAAAAAATATAAAACGAAATGACCAGGAGTCAAACAGTGAAAAAACAACATATACTCGTCACGAGCACACATAAGCAACGAACACGCCTACATAATGAGAAGGCCTCATATTATATGATCTTTTAAAATAAATTCGCAAAAAAAAAGAAATAAAAACATAAGAAAGTTTAAAACAAATTGAGCTTATTCAATATTTTGTCCTGAAGTATCACGGAATGGCTCAGATGAGACGTCTACCACACGAACAAACCTACAGAGAGAACATATTCCGCTTAATTTTAAGAGGTGAAATGGAAGTTGGCCAATAATTGAACAGACAACAAAAAGAAACGGAGAAACATTTTAATGATATGGCATGATACTAAACAAACTACAAGTATCCGACCATCTAGTATCATTCCATAACACCTGTATACAGAGTAATTTATACCCGATATCATGAGTAAGAGACAAGAGACATTAACTTAATCCAATGCAAAAATGAAGGAAAATACAAAAAAAGAATAATAGTAAAAGTAGTCAAGTCAAAAAACTAGTATATTGTTAACCATGACCAGAGTATTTGGAAACCAACAGACCTATACGCAAACATGGTAGTATCAAGAACATAAGATAGATGTTCCCTACTAAAGGAACTAAAAAAATAGAAAGTATTATGTCGCACTAGAGCTTATTTATTAATGTAGTCTGAAGTCTCAAGCTAAAGTTGAATGATACTTCAAGCACACAAGCTGAGAATATGGCCATGGTGACAACATGGAGCAAAGGGACTCTGCTGCCGGTAGTGGTCATGGTGTTGAGATTGAACTGGTCACAACTGTTGAGGATACTACTACTGAGAATGTGGCCGTGGAAAGGCCTAGACGCCAACGCAAGAGAAGGCCAGCGGTTGGGGACGCTAGTGGCTCTTCCCATCCTCCCAAGAAATTAAAAGAGAACCATATGACTTCTAGTGGGATTGTCATTGGTGGTAAATCTCCGTCTGTCCTCAAGGAATTGTTGTCAAGTAGCATTCTGAATGCCGAGGTTGGTGCCACGGCTGTGGCCACCCTGTCTTTTATTACTTCTTCAATATCTGCCACGCTGGAGCATGAGGGCGGTAATCCTACTAACTCTGTTGTCGGGCCCAATGTTTGCACCGTTGGTCTGGCCCAAAGGTTTGTTATCTCTTTAGATTATTCTCATCATTCTACTACAAATGCTTCTGGAGCTGAATTTGATGCTGTTATCAGGTCTGTTGTCCTTCCTCCATTAGTGAGCGAGGCTATGATTACCTCCCATGCTGTCAGTGCTCCTTCTATTTCGGTTCCGCAGGCAGAAACCAAGATTACTTCTCTGATTCATCCTACTATATTTCATGGCTCCGGTTCCACAAAGATAGTGAGGCCAGATGTTGCGGGTCCTTCTTTCTCTATAAAGCAAGATCTTTCGATGGGTTCTCGAGGGTTGAACATTGAGACTCTCCACCAAGTCTTTGTTCCACAATGGAATGTGCTAAACAACTCTCTCTTGGATGATTCTGATGTTTCTCGGGAATTTATTGATCACTTGGCCCCTCCCGTATTATTTTCTCAGATCCGCAAAATGGACTATCATCATTTGTTTACAGAGTTCAACATGGGAACTGCTCGTCAGGCTTGTTTGAGTGCGGAGGTTAAAATGCGGACCGAATATTGTCTTAGTGAGAGGAGGAGGCTGGAATCAGAGTGTGAAAAGAAATCTGATTTGTTAAAGGCCAAAGACAATGAGATTGAGAACTTGAAGGCTCAGCTATTGCTGAAGGAGGCTGAAGCAGCGGAGGCCGCTCGCCTCCGTATTCAGGTATCCGCTGCTGAAGCTACAGAGAAGGTGCATGCTGATGAAATGAATGCTTTAAAATAGAGAAATGTGGCTCTTGAGGATGAAAAGGATTCCCTTAATGGGAAAATCACGGAGCTCCAATCTTCAGTTTCTGCCAAGGATCTTGCGCTTAAGGATTTTGATGTTACTGTGTCCTCTCTTAAGTCTCAGAATGACGGTCTTGTGGATCAGGTATGCATTGCAGAATCTAGATGTCATATATACTACAGATGCCATATATACTTCCCTTTCTTTTCCCTTATTTGTTTATGCCCTTATTGTTGTAGGTGCATGCGCTGGAGACTACATGTTCCAGCCTCCGTGATCAGGTTTCAGGGTATGAGCATTTGAAGGAGCAGATTGAAGAATTCCAAGATGCTCAAATGAACATTGTTACTGAAAAGTTGGTCAAGTTGGATGCCGATCTCTTGGAGATGGCTCTTCATTTGAAAGAGAAGTTTTACCGTCATTTGCTTACTACTATATCTGGCCGGAGGTGGCTTCTGACCCATGGCCTAAAACTTGCGGTTGTCAAGTGTTTGAATTCTCCTGAATATCTTACAGCTTTGGGAGCGGCCATCAGCCGTGCAATTGAGAAGGGGATGCAGAGTGGGCTGTCGGCCGGCATTGACCACGGGAAGGAAGAAAGGAGTCTGACAGATGTTGCTGCATATAATCCTGCTGCGGAAGCGGATTTTAATTCTGCCCTGCAGAGACTCCGTGAGGTGGATTACCCTTTGCTTGCTGAACTTAAATCCCATAAGGATGCAAGTGTGGAGGATATTATGAACCTCCTTCGCCTGGAAGGTCCCCTTGCTAATGCTCCTGGAATGAGCGATTTACAGTCGGACATTGATCATCTGATGCTTCCCATTCATCGGTCTAAAGATCAAGTGGTTCTTGGTGAAACCTCTCTCTCTTTTGCTTTATGTGTTACCCATTCTCGGGTTGAAAGGATTAGGGAGAATGTTGCGGCGCAACGGTCGGCTCTTATTGATGTTTGGGCTCCTTTGGTTGACCCCTTATCTGCTGATAATTTGATGGGTGCAGCAGGCACTTCTGGCAGCGTGCCAACTACTATTGCGACTACGATTGCTTTATCGACTACTTTTGTTTCTACAAGATCCATTCCTCCTATTACTGTAGATGATTATGAGATCACAGGCACGGATGATCAGGAAGGTGTTTAGTAAAATGTTTAGGAAAATGCTCAGGGTAATGCTGCCTCCCTCTTCGCAGTTGAGAAGGAAGAGTTGGATACTACCCCAAAACGTTATCCACCTAGTTGAACCTGTCTGGTCACGGTGCTTCATGATTTTTATTTATTGTTGCCATATACTGCGGTCGTATGTGGCCTTTTTGCAGCGGCTTTTGTACTTAGACATATTTTGTAACACTTTGACACTTCTACTGTTTGAATGCTATTATCGCTATCTTTAATACCGCTAGTGACATGTTTTAAAATGATAGTCTTGTTTGAATACTTGTGGGTTATTCTCCCGGTACTGGGCTTGCAATACCTCTTATGTACGTTGAGTGAATTATTAGGTTACTCATCCTTTTGTTATGCAGAATAACATTCATTGGGTCATGCCCTGTTATGTGCGCGTCTTATTCACATATATAAATAACTTTGCAAAGTAAAAAAGGAAAATTTTAACATAAACTTGTGAAGGTAGCTAGTCTTTACTTTTTTCATTAAAATTTCAAAAGCCATTATAAAAGATAAGGTAAACTAAAGTGCAGTTCCCCACTACAGAGTCCGTATAGGTGAGGTGCTTACATTACATGAACATAACATTTCTTAAGATTTTGGATATTCCATGTTCGTGGAAGTTGGTTTCCTTAACGGTCTCTTAACTTGTACGCGCCCATGCCTAATGCTTCCGTTACTTCATACGGTCCTTCCCACTTCGGGCCTAGTTTTCCTCCTTCTTTCGCATGAATTGCATCGTTGCTACAGTACACGAGGTCTCCCAGTTTGAAGCTTGTGTTGCGGACCTTTGAGTTGTAGTATTTTTCCATTTTTGCTTTGCTTTTTGCGTTACGGATCGCTGCCTGTTCTCTCTGTTCTTCCAATAAGTCAAGATTAATTTCTAAGGCTTCATTATTTTGCACCACATCCACTTCCATTGTCCTTAGTATGGGCATGCCGATTTCTGTTGGGATAACTACTTTTGTTCCGTATGTTAGTGAAAAAGGAGTAACCCCGTTGCTGGATTTGATCATGGTGCGATGTGCCCATAGAACATGAGAGATTTATTCCATCCAATTCTTATTTCTTGCATCTAGCCTCGCTTTGATTCCTTCTCCTAAACTTCCATTCACACCTTTTTACTAACCCCATTTGGCTGCAGTGTTTTTTTTTTACGAAAGCAAAACGTTGGCAGATACATAACTTTTCGCACCAATCTTTGAATGGGTTATCTCGGAATTGTTTTCCATTATTAGAGATTATTTCTCTTGGGAGTCCAAATCTACAGACTATATTATCCAATGCAATTTTTTTGACTTGGTTGCCCCTTATGGTCACGACTAGTTTTGCTTCTATCCACTTTGTAAAGTAATCAATGGCTACTATCAAGAATTTAACTTTACTGGGACCTTCCGAGAAAGGTCTGGCTATGTCAATTCCTCATTTGGAAAATGGACATGGGGATGTGATTGGAGTCAGCTTTTGTTACGGATTTCTCAGGACATGTCGGTGAACCTGACAGTCTTGGCATGCTTTTATTAATGCCCTTGTATCTTTGTTCATAGTAGGCCAATAGTATCCGATTCGTAAAGCTTTAGACACTACGGATCTTATGCCTGCATGCATGCTACAAGATCCTTCGTATATCTCCCTTAGAACATAATCTGCTTGAAGCGGTCCGATACATCATAGCCAAGGTCTGAGAAAAGAGTTTTTGTAAAGGACCCCATTGATCACAGTGAATCGTTGTGACTTGCGCCGCATCGCTCTTGTCTTTTCCTTTTATGCGGGGAGTGTTTCTTCCGTGAGGTAATTATATATTGGAGTCATCCATGTGTCTCCTTCCTCCTTTACGACAACTAGCACTTCCGTTACATTTATGGACTTTTCCTTAAGCTCTTCCACTAGGACCAGTTTGGTTAGATGGGCAAAGCTGGTGGACGTAATTTTGCTTAAGGCATAAACTTTTTTATTTTCACTTCTAGGCACCTATTTAAATGAGAATTTCTTAAAGCTGTCGGAGAGTGCTTTTACCTTCTCTAGATACAGTATCATTACAAGCTCTTTGGCTATATAAGATCCATTTATCTGATTATCCACTAAACATGAGTCCATGCTTGCTTGAAGATTTTTTACACCTATTTGTTCTGCAATCTTGAGACCGGCAATTAAAGCTTCATACTCAGCTTCATTATTGGTTGCATCAAATCTGAATCTTAGGGCATAGGTAATTTCTATCCTTTCTGGACTTGTGAGTATCAGACCAGCTTCGGAACCATCTACACAGGATGATCCGTCCGTGAACAATGTCCATGTGTCCAGAAGTTCCTCATCTCCTTCCATAGGAGTGTCTGGGGAATCTTCTTCTGGACGTTCCACGATGAAATCCGCCAATATTTGTCCTTTGACTGATGTTCTTGGTCTATATTGTATGTCATATTCGCCCACCTTAATACTCTACTTCTATAGCCTCCCTGCGACTTCTGGTCTAGATAGTACTTGCTTGATTGGTTGGTCCATGATGACAATAATTGTATGTGCCTGGAAGTATCTTTTAAGCTATTTACTTGCGTGTACTAGAGCTAGCACCAACTTTTCCATTGACGTGTAGTTTATTTCTGGGCCTTGCAGGGTGCGGCTAATAAAGTAAACTAGCATTTGTTTTGTTTCTCTCTCTATCATTAAAACTGCACTTACAGCTTCTTGCGCCGCCCTCGAGGTACACAATCAATTCCTCTTTCTCCATCGGTGCAGTTAGCATTGGCAGCTCCGCTATTGGCTGTTTCATTTGTTTGAATGCAGCTTCAGCTTCTGCAGTCCATAGGAAATCACTTTTCTTTGTTCACTTTTTCAATGTTTTGAAGAAAGGCAATAATTTTTCTGCTAATTTGGAGAGAAATCTGTTTAGGCTTGCTAGCTTTTGCATGTCTTTCAGACACTTTGAGGATTGTTGGCTTAGTACGGCTTCCACCTTGTCCGAACATACCTTTATTCCCTTGGTGTTTACCTTGTAGCCCAGGAACATGCCTTCCTCTATTCCGAAGGTACGCTTTTTAGGATTTAGCTTCATGTTTATTTCCCTTAGAATTTTGAACGTCTCCTAAATATCTCTTATTATTTTGTGTTTCGCATGACTTTTGATTACTAGGTCATCCACATACACCTCCAGGTTTCTGCTAATCTGTTTTTGGAATGCTTTGTCTACCAGATGCTGGTAGGTCGCTCCAATGTTCTTCAAGCCGAAAGGCATCTTAGAATAGCAGAATATCCCTTGGCTTGTGATAAATGTCATTTTCTCTTTATCCTCTTTGGCTATTTTTATTTAGTGATATCCCTTGTATGCATCTAAAAACTCTTGAAGGGGTATCCGCAGAGATATTCCACCTTCCAATCTATTTTGGGTAGCGGATAAACGTCTTTGGGGCATGCCTTGTTTAGGTCTTTAAAGTCCACACACATTCTCTAACTGTCATCATCTTTTTTCACCATTACTGGATTCGACAACCAACTGTGATAATGAACTTCCTTCATTATGCCGACATCTACCAAATTTTCCACCTCCTCTTGTATTGCTTTGTTTCTTTCTGGTACTTGGCCTCTACTCTTTTTTCAAATCATCATAGCTGTTTATTGATTCCGTAGGTAGGTCGTCAAACCATACCCTGGCGGACCCAGTGAGTGTAGAGTTAAACATGTGACACCATGTCGGCATCGCCCATCATTCCACCTTCGCTGCTGTTTGAAATTTTTTTAGGTGATCTTCCGGATCGTCGCTCCCATCATACGTTTTGACGTTATTTGGCATTCGGGTCTTTTTTGAAAGATCAAAATAGCGGATGCAGAGAATGAACGGATCAGTTTCCTCACATACTCATGGTTGTGATAAATCGTCATCTTCAACGCTTGATCTTAGTACTCCTTTGGGACAGGAATTTCAACACATTTCGTGAGCCGTTGTTGATGTGGACTTTGCTTTAAATTTTCCTCACATCTGACCTTCCTATGATTCCGTTATACGGAGATGGTGACCTTACTACCATGAAATTCATCCATGTGGAAGTTGAATGTTTCGCATCCCCTATTTTTACTGGCATCGATATCTGCCCCATTAGCCATATGACTTCTCCACTGAAACCAATGAGGGGTGTAGTGGCTGGAACCATTTGGTTCTTTGCTTCCGGACGGAGCCTTTTGAAGCAATGCTCATACAGTATTTCCGAAGATGATCCTTCATCCACATACATGCGGTGTATGAAGTGACCTCCTATTTTTGCCTCATTGATCACCGGGACCCTTCATTCCGTCTTTCCCTCCACCCATAGGGTGGGAACGAAATTTTGAGATCCGGGGAGAAACTTTGCGTGATTTTATCTTCTGCCAAGTTTGCACCATCAAGATTGCCATAGCCTTGTCCTTGCCAGACGTCTCTCCTTTTTTTTGCTACTTTTGGATGATCCTTTCCAACTCCTTGCTTTATCTCTTTGATTAGGTGCGACAGCTTTCCATCTTTGATCATTTCCTCAATTTGCCTTTCAAATGCATACACTCATCAGTGTTGCGTCCTACTTCCCCATGGAATTCGCAAAACTTGTTGCTATTTCTTTTCTTTACGGGAGTCGTCATTGGTGGCGGAGCCTTAAACTTGCCTTTATCCAATGCTAGGATTTCCCTTGGGGATTTTGTGAGGAGGGTAAACTTGTCACGCCTCCGTTTAGACCTTTGCTGGTTCCGAAAATCTCCCCTTTTGTCGAAATTTTGCTTTCTCCTAGGTTCTTGTTGTTTCCATGTTGGTAGTGCTTTCTTTCATGCTTGGTTGGACGCTGCCACTTCTCCCCTAAGGAACGCTGTGGTTACTCTCATCATTTCGTCCACCGACTTTGAGATGTTGTCATGTAGAAGTTTAATGAGCTCAGGATTGGTAATGCCGTGCATGAATCTGGAGATTCTCATGCATTTTGGAGCCCCTTTAACATTTCTGCTTTTAGTTTTAAACCTTTGCACAAAGTCTTCCGTGGACTCCCCTTCTCTCTGCTTTATATGGTGGATTTCTACTGGATCCTTGATGCACTTATTCTGTTGAAGGAAGTTTGCTAGGAATGCTTTTTTCAAATCATCATAGCTGTTTATTGATTCCGTAGGTAGGTCGTCAAACCATACCCTGGCGGACCCAGTGAGTGTAGAGTTAAACATGTGACACCATGTCGGCATCGCCCATCGTTCCACCTTCGCTGCTGTTTGAAAAATTTTCAGGTGATCTTCCGGATCGTCGCTCCCATCATACGTTTTGACATTATTTGGCATTTGGGTCTTTTTTGGAAGATCAAAGTAGCGGATGTGGGGAGTGAACAGATCATTTTCCTCGCATACCTATGGTTGGGATAAATCATCACCCTCAATCCTTGATCTTTGCTTCTTTGAACTTGATTTCTAATGTCCTCATGCACTATCTTCACTTTCTGACATTGCTTCCGTCCTGACGCCGAGCTGAGGATGCTCTTCTACTATGTGTTTCTTAGAAGCAGGTATCCATTTCTTATTGAGCGTGAACTATAGGTAACAGCTTTCAGTTATCCTGTGACTACTATGGTACGATGATGCCTTGAATCATTTGGTATTGCCAACATGCTCTTCTCCTTGTCTACTAACCCTGTGGAACATACCTCTCTCTAGCCTTTTGAATACCATTTCTATTTCTGGACTTTTCTTCCTTGGTGATTCGGATCGGCCGCGCCTTGATTCAGGGCCTCCGAACACGCTGCGGATACGTTTAGATCCGAGCCTTTTCTGAGGTCCCTTCTCTGCTCGGTGTTCCTGACTCGGAGTGCTATGAGACCTCCTCAAAGTTGAGACGGGCCTTTACTGCCTTGAGTTTTTCTTGCTGTACCTTCTCTTGTTGAATTTTCTCAGCTAGGATCGACAACAATTGGATGTAATGCTTATCACAATATTCCCTCAGGGCTGCGTTAGATACAGGCCCATTCAAATTTCCTTGTGATGTTTCTTTTTCCCTTCATACCGAGGGGCCTTAATGTGTGCTCATGGTGAGTATTTTTAGGAATGTGGTTGTGTACTAGGTCCCACGGATGGCGCCAACTTGTTAGTACAAAATATGTTTTGGGATATGAGATGGGCTGAGATCGCTTGTTGGACTGGACCTTCAAGCTCTCTTTGAGATTGGATCTGTACTAAACCAAGTGATTGAAACGATTTCCTGCACAAATGAAAGCAAACCGTTAGCCTTACCGTGGGGACGGACCCCACGATTAGACTCTGATGTGAGAGTAAGAAATCATGTTGTCAAAAAATGTCAGAGTATGTGTGTGTAAAAATGAGTTAGTACATCGTACCTTTAGGGTGTGTCAGAGGATTCCTTTTATAGGGGTCTGGTACTAGGGTTTCCTAGTATTTCGCCTATAATTGTAACTGCCAGAGTGGGACCCCTGTCGGGCAAGGGTCCGCGGTAATCGTGTCCTGCGGAGCGGATGTTAGTTGATCCGCGGAGGGCCTACGGAAGCGGCTTGTAACCGATCCGCGTCCGTCTTATTGTATTTAGGTCGTGCCAGCTTGACTCTGGGCTTAGTTTTGGCCTATCATGTTTGTTATTTGTATAGTTGGGCTGAGGCCCACGTGAAATGGTACGACCCAGGCCCAAAAGCCTGCCGTACCTCTTATACGTCATCAATCATGACCTATTAGCAAAATAGCAACATACAAAGATCTTTATGACAGCGAGAAAACCAATAATACTAATTGAACATGATCTACTGATTATTATTTAAAAATACAACACATGGAGACCAAAATGATTGGTAAATGATTTTTCGACTCTCACACGAACCTACAAAGAAGCAAAAGATCATGCCATGCACTACTACACAAAAATCTTATTTGGTACGGTTTTAAAGGTTATTTGGTACGGTTTTAAAACCGTACTAGATACTAGCGTACCAAAAAAGAATTCATTTTTTGGTACGGTTTGGAACCGTATCAAATAATAATTTTTTGGTACGGTTTTCTCTTATTAACCGTACCAAATAATAACCCAAAACATGCCATTTTATTTTCTCTTTTGGTACGGTTTTTAATAACCGCATCAAAATTTATTTGATACAAAATAAATACAGTAATTTTTTTCCCAAAACCTGTAACCAAACACTACGATATCTTCCGCAGCAGACCCATTCATTACAGCATACACAAACAAATGAAACAATATTCAACAACCTTAACATTCTATAAAAACATCAACCAACGCAACAATTTGATTTAGACAAAAGTGTTATCCATTACAATCGTTTAAACGTCATCATCACGAGAATATAAAAGCTAAACTATTGAGGAGCCGTTGTATCTAAAGGAACAACTACAAGCCTATAAAACTCGTTCAAAACCATAAAAGCCACTTGGTTAATCTCAGACGATGTTAGACGGCGTGTATTGTCCCAAAGCTATAAAAACAAGTGAGATGGATATTAGTCATTTTCTCACAATAAAATAAACAAAATGTAATATTTTTTGTTACCCTTCCTCAAGTTTGGGCAAACAACAAAAAGAAGCCAGTGATGCTCACTACACAAAAATTTCATCATTTTAGTATAGA
>BQNB010090765.1:0-27058 GCA_026074375.1 Tanacetum coccineum | reverse complement strand
CGGAGAATCAGGTCAGCATGAAGTGTATTAAAAACCTAAGTTCTTTAAGAAAATCCTCCTTAAACTTCTCTTATAGTTTGTTCTAGTGGATGAGCCGTACTTCCCATGAGTCCATAGCGTCTAGTTTTTAATCTTGAAATCAAGTTTCATATTTTAATAGTCTTATTAATTTTCTCAAAAATAAAATTTTGCACAAAACAAATAATAGGTCACAATGAGCATGTATTTAAACGTGTAATTAATAGATTAGTTTTAATATCATCTTTCTTTAGGTATTAGTTCGTATTGCATACATATTAGGCGCGTATACGAGTAATCAAGTAAAAATATGCAAATAAAGACTAAAGCTAATGATGACATTAAATTAACAAGTAAACATGTAAAATCCAAGTTCTTAAACGAGTCTTCCCTAATTGGAGAACCATAAGACCCTCACTAGGTTTTTATCAATGTACCTAGATCGCCCCATTCATCACAAGAGTGATTGAGTAGGTCTTTAATTGATATCATCGTTCATTTATCCATGGTTGGTCAAGGGCATAAGAATGGAATTTCATTTGCTCCAAGTACTTAATCATGTTTATCTTCGACGCCAATAACGTACGGTACTCCATCTGTTCTTTTTTTCTTCAAATACTCGGGTTTGTTTGATCCAAAAAAGATAATACGGCAAAGGATGTGATATGTCACCAATGTGGTGAGGTGGGTCACTAGAGAAGAAACTGCCTCATATATCTCTCAGAGTTGATGAAAAAGAAGAAGCTATCTCAAGGAGCTAGCACTTCAAGTATTTTCACCATAGAACTCTACTCTTTTCCTAGTACATCTTGGGTTTATTAGCGATTACAAGGGGGGTCATATCAATTTCTCCCCCTTGTGGATGATGATAGGAAGCCACTAAAAAATGTTGATGATCCGGTTGATGCGGTAGGAAGAGGTGTTCAATGAAACTATAAGTTTTATGGCATCAACGAGTTCCAAGGTTAACAAAAGTAGTAATGGTGTGGGAAATAAAAGCTTGTATAAATAATGAAGAGAGACTTATTGTTAGGGCAACACTGACTAAGATCTCCTTTATGTTTAAACGATGACAAATAAACGTTCACAACACTTAAAATCATAAACGATAGCCAAAAATGGCCAAAACCGAAATAGTGGTCTGGCGCGCTGGGCACGCGCCAGCACATGGCCAGTGCGCCATCGGTTGATCAATTTTGGCACATTTTTTATTTGTCGCCTTTCCTCTTACCTGACACATGTGGATCTTTCAGTACATGTATTCATATGATATCTAGTTTATTAGGAACACTCAAGTCATCCTATTTTCAATAACACACCAACTCATTTTCTTTATCAAATGCCTCTAGCCAAGGCTAAAACTACTTTTCTAAACCTAGTAGAATCATACTTTCAACATACCATCAAACAAAAATATTCATTTCACCTTAATCTAGATTTACGTTGTCTCTAATCACGTAACGGGCTTTACTCCCTTGTTGGTCAAACTAAGTCAAAAGTCACTTTGTGTAAATGCATCCTTTCTCTTTACGGGATGTGCTTTACTTGATATGCAAATCACTTAGCTTGTTTGCATCAAGATGATTAATGATCATGTCCATTGTTTATAATCATGGATTAAGTCTTAATGACTACTTGAGTTTGTGTTATTTGAAAGTTGATTATACTCTGACTTTTATCAGTTCCCACACTTAAATTTTTACAAACTCCCAAATCTCTCACACACCACTCCCAATAAAAATTCCTTTAATCATTTGTTAAACCCCTCTTCCTAATAAATGATTATTCATACTCTCCTACACAATCTCGACATTCCTTAATCATCATTGCCTAATTATTTTCTTTCCTAAATATCAATATGATCACCCATATAATCAATAATTTGATTATCTTCCTCTTTATCACATTCACACAATCCTTAAACCTTAAGCCTTCACCACATAAATCTTATCAAGCCATATCCCACATGTGACAACTCACATTCCCATATACATAGACTATCTTGTACTTGTTGTCTCCTACATTCCAACATAGGCTCCTAAGTGTTATATCATAACTTATGTCATGAAATTATCACGAAGGACGTGATTGTGATGAAGACTACCTTTGACATTCAGGATTGAGAGAACCATGTCCTCATCCTTATGCTTCTCTTTTGCTCACAACCTCCCACACCATTTACCCTCGTCATCTTTAAGAGTTCTTTACGAGATATGACTTCGACCGTACCAACCTTGCCATAAAATTTATAATGTATGGTCTCAACTATACTTAGAGCTTAGAAAAGCTTTGAACGGTCTTGAACATATCCTCACAAGGACACTTGTTCTATAGTGACTCCATCGATACTAGGGACTTCAACAAATCCTAACTTTATCATCTAACAAACACCACAAGCATTGATGCATCTGTTATTCAAAACACCATCCTCAAATCCTCTTATAATTGTGATGGTTTTGCATACACGATTTGGAACGCCTCCTATGTTAAAGAATGACACAAAATGTAGGAACATGTTTTTTTTCCTGAAGAATGTGGGAACATGTTGACAACTAATGTGTTTGTCAAAATTGGTAGCAAGGGAAATCTTTCTATTATTGTCGTATACATGCTCAATTGCATTAAGAGCAACACCCCCTTCAACTTTGCTTATTTCATGGAAAATATAATGGCGAGGTTAAGGACAAATGGAAGATTGCTCCCATATGCTAGATTATTGACATAAGTATTTGAGTATGACACGAATGAACTCCTAAATCAAGGTCATTTTACAGAATGTAACGGTATGGCTCTAATTCTCACCAATTTCAATGCCAACCACTTGGAGCAAACTGACATTGTATATACCCAACCAGAGCATGGTGCGTCATCTTCAAGTGGACCACAAATGGGTCCAGAAGAGCGAATGGATCCCCAAGTCACTGCTTGGTTTGATGAAGATGTTTGGATTGATACTAAAGAGCCGATTAGCTTGGACAAAAAGGTTAACAAGAGGACCTTGAGCTTTGGTGATAGGATGGGTACAAGTCTTACTTGACAAGGAAGCATCAACGTAGAGAGAGTAGAACGAAGCTCGAGGTGTTGAAGAACTTTGTGAAGAATTGGGCAACCGCAATGTCTTGCAAAGACATTTAAAAACTTGTCAATTTGTGTTTGGTTTAAAGACTTGCTGATCTCCATAATATCTTGGCATGTGTTTATTTAAAAACTTATTTAGATTTTTAATCATTGCATTGTAAATGTTAGATTTTATGTTATGTTATGAATAATTTTGTGGTTTCCGTTTACACTGAGTTGCATATATATGTTTGAAAGTATCCAAATGGTAAGCTAACCCATGTTGGACTTGAACATGTGTATGTGTTTGTTGCTTGTGGTTTTTTGTACTTACTTGTTGCTTTATTATAGCCAAGAACGCCTTAAAGATAATGCTTTTGACCCATGGGTCTTTGCCTTAAAACAAGTGGGAGCAATCTTCTAGGGAATCACGTTTGAAGATATCTACTTTTGTAAAACCCGTATTTAAGGGCACTACTATTTCTAATCTCATATCTATGTTATAAATTTAAAGAATTCATTTTCATTATTTTAGTCGATTTTTATTAAAATCGTCAATTTTAAAACCCTCACGAATCGTACAATTTAAATTTATCCGTTCTATCGATCGAGAAATCAATGAAAGTTATATTTAGCCATGAGAGCTTATTTAATTTTTTTATTATTTTCCATCTTTTATTTATGTTTAGCCGAGACCGAGACAAGAATTGTGTTTTTATAAGTGTTAGCGCGCTAGATTAATTATCGGGTCGGGGTTTACATGATGTAAAATTTGTTAACACTAATCAAAAACCTAAACCTCTCTCTTCCCCCCCCCCCTAATTACACGGCAGCCCATTACAAACACTTCCTCGATATATTTTTTTTACAAACCAAGCCCATTGCAAATTAAACCCACTCCCTTATATTTTTATATAAGCCGAATCACACACACACTTAACACAACGACTCTTTTTTATATATATAGATATTGGCGATATATACTATGTCTAGGATAATTACATTCTATATATAAAAGATATATTCCATACAAGCATGATCCAACATTCAAAAAAAATACACGCCTAGATTCTCCGTCCCTAGTTTTTCTTTTTGTTCGTCGAACAGGAACAACACCACCATCAATCACCATCAAAAATTCACCAAATCACTTCCAATCTACTCTAATATCATTCCTACATAAAGCCCCATCATTCTTTTCTATTAAAATTCACCATACATTAATATTTTTCAATATCTTGATTTTCTTATATTTTGATTTTAAAGGGTTTTGATCAAATTAAATGCATTTGGTGTTGGAAGGGTTTAATTGTAAGTGTTTTTACCTAGATTAGAAGAACAAACTCAAGGTTTTGGATTTCTTTTGGGTCTTTGGTTTCGGCAGCAAGAACACACCTAACAGGGTTCTTGTTTAATCTTTTGCTTCAAATTATTATATTGTAAGTTGTCCATAAATCCCTCTTTTCAATTGTTGATTTCTATTTGTAAGCATGTGTTTGATTTCTTCTTTTATAAGTATGCATGTTCTTGATTTGTTTGATCTTGTTTTATTTACAAAAAGCATGTTTTTGATGTGTGGGATATGTTTGATAGATTGATATGGCATTGCATAGGTATAATTAATGTAAGAATTGGTGAATTAACGAGTTTTGAAGTGATAATTAGGGGCTGTTTTAGATCAGTAGGTTGTTGGTCATGTTACGAATTATTTTTGGCCTAGAGCCTATGATTAAATTACATGGTTAGATAGATATAGTTATAATATTCTTGTGGCGAATTGGATGGTTTTGTATCGATTCCAGATGAGGGATTTATGGCTGTTTTACATAAACTAGTCAAAATGGTTGGCTTGTAGATAGTTTGTGTTTTAATGGTAGATTTTTGGCTTAGAGCCTATTGAATCTTTTCATAAATGGTTAGGAAAATGTCTCAGGTCCTAGTGGCGAGTTGGAGGGAACACCAACTCTTCCGGATGGTCGAAATACGACCAAAACAGTAAAAACATATTTAGTGTCTACCCAGAAATTGTAATACAGATTGTACGGCTTGTAATGAATAATATTTGAACTAGAGACTACTGGGTTTTTACATAGGTGAAGGGTAAAACATATGAGGATCATGTGGTTCTTTGGATAATATGATAACTCCCGGATGGGAGCAAGTCTGCCGTTTTTCTAAAATTGATCAGTTCTGAACTACTAGTTTAAAAAGGAGTTTAACTCCATATTTTTGCACTAAAGTGTTGGGTTTTAAAACATGGTTCAGTATTAGACATCTTAGGCTAACATCTCCAAGTGGATTCACTTCAATATTTATCACGGTTTAAGATTTATAGCCGTTTCCGTAAGTAGTTAAAATTCAGAAAACTTTCTGGTTTGGTAGTCGGGTACTAAAAGTTCATTTCCTATGGCTATGAAACTCTTTAGAGGATGAACCTTTCATTTTTGAAAACTAGACTCAAAGGACTTTCCAGGAGTGAAATCCTTATATTCATATCATTTATAGATTAGGAGTTAAGGGTCCATGAAGTCGAGTCAAATCCAGAATTTAAAATTTTACGTCTTGAATTGAAATCTAAAATGTGTAGATACACATAGGTAAAATAAGAATTGAGGGACGAAACTTAGTAGGTGTTTTATTACATATAAGACCAGTTCGGACATCAATTTTTGGAGTACAAGTACTTGGGTTAAGTTATAATGCAATGCCATGCATTTCTTGGAAACATATTTCGCGATCATGTGATTATTTTACATATTTATTTCTTTATCGTACTAAGTCAGTCACGTCTTTCATGTGGTCTAAGAAAGTAATTTTTCGCCATCAGTCTAAGGACTTACTTACTTCCATCTATACATCTTCACTAATGGCGGTAGTTTTTGAGCCACACATTTAAATCTTTTTATGTTTCAAAAAACCCCGCGAGGGAGATACATGTTGGAGAGAGAGAGAGCGTCCAATCGAGCACATCATGTGATTTTTATATTGTACGTTGCTATGAGTGGTTTGTTGTGGCCCTTCCTTCATGAACCGTCAATCACCGATAACCGGTGAACGCTAATGCAATAATAATATATCTATTTTGGCCTAATGACCTATTTGGCGTGTGTTCCTCGCGAGGGCATACGGAGACATATTGTATTTAGTATAAGGAAGTGGAGTAACACTATCACTCCAGGTTTGGGCACACCATGTTTAAGTTCTATCGTGGCTCTAGCATCGTTGTGGTTATTCTATGAACTAAAAGTTTTGCTATGCTTGTGTTCAAAATGATTGTTTATAAACTTTATGGATTCACTCAACATTTTTTTGTTGACGTTTTAGCATGTTTATCTCATGTATATGTTTGCTTGCTTGGATGGGATGGAATGCGGATATCGAAGGACGTGGACTTGGTGAACTTTATACATACGATAAAATGTTTTTAAAGAAACTTAGTCATGTTGTGGCTCATTTAGAACCGAGTTTTCATAAAAAAATTTAGGACCTTGTAACTTTGATCTTTTTAATAAAAATTGAATGTAAACTTTGTTAGTAAACATTTCTTTTAAAGTCGTTTACCGTGACTCGTGAGCTTGTATTATGAAGTAGCACCCCAATGTTGTATTCCGTTGCGTTGTAAATTTGGGGGTGTTATAGATTGGTATCAGAGCACGAGTCATAGCGAACTAGGTCGTTTCTCAAAACCTGGACTATGAATGTTTTTGAAAAAAATTCACAGACTTCATACGATGTACCGATGTCTGCGCGCCAGGGCGGCAATATATATATATATACGATATCCGTTCTGCGATGAACCGCTATATATATATGCCTTTCGATCATCGCTACGTACATTCGAGTTGTACTACTGATATTATGTAATGGAGTCGCCATTATGATATGATATGATTATATAGATTTGAGGTTTGGTTAGATTTTTGTGGTTGTGTTTCGGTTTGGTCGTTGTGGTTTGAGCCGCGACTAAAGAACCAAAGAGCTAAGGTTAGATTTTTGTGGTTGTGTTTCGGTTTGGTCGTTGTGGTTTGAGCCGCGACTAAAGAACCAAAGAGCTAAGGAACAAGAAGAAAATTTTGTTGATCATTATCTTGGCATTTAATAGTATTTGTGAGTCTTTTAAAACCTTCCTTGATTGTTATTTTTCCTTATGATTATGCATGCATTTTAATTTTATACTTTGGAATTCATGTGCGATTATGTTTAGTGTATATGTATAATTGTGGAAGGATTTTTGGTTTGAGGCGTTAGTGGACGGAGATTGGTTAGTTAGGCGTAGTTGTGAAATTGTTGTGTTGAGAAAATGGCGTTTGGGTGAATTTTGGAATGGGTCATTTAGTGCAGAATTTACATCGCCTCTTTTGAGTGTCGTAAAAATGTTGAAGTTTAGTTTTGATTTAAGAAAGTCGAAGAGCTTGTTTTGATGGTCGTTTCCATATATGGATCGTGTCAAACGAAATCTAGAAAAAGTTTTATAAAAATTCAGCTTTTAGTAAAAATTAGTTGCTGTCAGATTTTAAAAGAGGCATTTTCGTCACTTTCGGGCCTGTTTCGGCCTTCGGCCGAAACATGAAAGTTGTTCGGAAGGCTGTTTTACTTTTTCGCGAGGAAATCCGAGTCTAAAAATGAGTAATAACGGGTCTAAAAGCTAGAGCAAAGCGTTTTTCGTATTATTAAGACTGCATCAGACCTGAACTAGGGGCGTTTTTGTCCATTCCTGTCGATTTTCAGTTCTCGGGTAAAACTAAAAAGTTGTTTAAAATGCCGTTTTACCTTTTTGCGAGGCGATCTAGGCTTAAAAACGTCTTATAACTGGTCAAAAACGTAAATCCAAATCTGCGTTTTATAAATATTTTCTGCAAAAATTTGCAGGGGTATTTTGATCATTTTCCGTTGGGTTTCGGATCTCGGCTAAAACTGAAAAGTTGTCCGGAACGTCGTTTTGCATCAAAATGCTTTAGAGTCCGAGACGTGAAAATGTATTTTTGAGGGTCGTTTTGGACGGGTCAGAATCGGGAAAAATAAATAATAAAAGTCAAACATTAGAAAAAGGGAATAGATGCTGATTTTTGTCAAGATGAGGCCGTTTGAGCGTTCTAGAGTCCATTTGAGCTCGTAAAATGTTAACGAACATTATTAGATGATATATATATTAGTCGGTATGCTTTGGTCGCATTTAAAAATAGTGGGTCTATTTTTAGAAACTTTATATATATAGGCATAACAAGGAAAATAAGGATAAGTATGTGAACTATTGGTGCGTCGAGGTTAACGGGAAACTTAACATTATATTAATCGATATTAACGCCTTAGGATATCCGAAATTTCCCGAAATAGAAACTTTCTAAAAATAGAAACTTTCCTAAAATAGTAACCTTCTAAAAATAGAAACTTTTCGAAAAAGTGACGTAAAATTTATGACGAAGAAATGCTATCAATGAGAGTGGCTTATTAAGTAAAACATAAGGCGCACATATGGATTCCATAGTATATACTTATAGGTATATATATATGTAGTAAATGTATTTACTTATGCAATATATGCATTCTTCTACTCGATCTGTATTTCTTCTAATCACGGACCACCATATTATAGGTCGTGGTCGAGCACGTTGGATAGACGCCTCACTGCTTTAGAGAGGAGATCTTCACTCTACCGGGACCTCAGTAGTCCTGTCGTTTGTTCACTTATGATCTTGTCCGTTGTATAGGACCATTTTTTTGTATAGATCACTAAACTACTAGTGCCAGTTAGTAAAGTTATGCTGCCAGGTGTATTTTTTGTCCTCTACATAAACACCGCAGCCTTTTTCTTTTCTTGTTATTGGAAACCATGTTTGGTGAATGTACTTGTAACGCGAAACAATGGAGATAACCTTCTGGATATTGGATGTATGATTGGGGAGCGTATGTACTACCCCTGGCTTCATTATAGATATTATGATCGTTATTACTTCAGCACTTATGATGATGCTCGTTGTTCATTTCATGATATATATGTAGAGGTTGTTGTTACCTCGAGACACTTGTCGTATCCTAGGAGTATCTTGACTCCTAGTGTGGACAATTTCAGTTAGCAAATATATCGCCCGTTTACTTCATTCGATTGCATTGATTCTTAATTCACTACTTCTTGTACTTGCTATGATCCTTAAATCTCAAACCGCCCTAATGTCCTTTTATGAACAATTTATTCCAAAAATATATAATAATATATGAAATGCTTTATCAAACTAAACACCAAATTGCGTCGATTTTCACAAGAAGGCAAAGCAAAAATGTGTTTCCCAAAAATGAATGAACAATAGTTTATGTGTTTCTCGAAACGAAGGTAAAAAAAATAATTTCCCATTTCTATGTCAAATGATTTACTTATTTTCAAGGATAGGTCGAAAACTTTCTAATCAGATATAGTGTGTCGGACGAATGTGTCGTCGCTCGGTCCTCAATTGTGCATAGCCTAGCTAACTATGCATAATTCAGGAAAGAGCCACGCTATGTCGGATGTGACGTCGCTTGGTCCTCAATTGTGCATAGCCTAGCTAACTATGGATAATTCAGGAAGAGCTACGCCGTGTCAGACTAATCGTCGCCTTTAAACTGGTGGTTTCGGATAAATGTTTGGGTGAGAACACTTCCAAATGGTGGATCCTTATGCAAGTAATCCTATTCGATTCGATTTCGTAAAAATAAGTCTGAATTTTCTTGCGTTCCTTGAAATCTTTTCTTTCGATGGTGTTGACTTAGAAAGTCATCTTCATCGAACAATTCCGGAAAATACTTTTGTGTGTCATGTGTAACGTGTGGATCCCATCTAAATCACCATGTTGGTGATGAAATACGAAGAAATCTGATACCGACACTGAGAAGAAATTTTAACAAGATCAAAAGGGAGCCAAAGTGGATGAAAGCCGAGTACGAGTAACTTCGAGGCTAATGAAGAAGACTTCTCCTACATCAAATGTATCTTACATCATCTTTCTTTCATTCTTCCGTTATGTCGATCAACGTCCGTAGAGGAAAGTTTCTTCTACATCAAACTGTGAATTATCCTTGTTAAATAATGTAACACCCCCAAATTGGGTGGCAGCGGAATAAGGGTCCGGGGCGTGTTACTTCCCAGATCAATAACACAAGATAATATAAGAACGACCAAAAAGTCGTTTAAAACTTATACATTTGATTTAATAAAGTATGTGTTACAAAAGCCCGAAGCTTTACTTGTTTACTTGTTATTATTACAAAGATTTCCAGCCCATAACAGATATACAAAATGTAATGCGACTAAATCTTTAATGTTCCTACCGAACAATAATGATGTCGTCCGTCATCATTTTCCGTAGGGAATAAAACGGTACGCGATGGACAGTTGGAGTTTGCCGACTTCGTGGCGGTAGATAAAAGACAATCCCGTTTACCGTCTCCGTTTATTCAGTTGAGGAATCCTTGTGCTTGACTTGATCCGCTTTGATCATCGATGGTCAACGGAGGATAGCCATAGTTGAAAATTTATTTGCAAAACTTTTGCTTGTTATGTGTTTATGTGATATGTGATTTAGTCGAGTGGTCGTACGTTATGCGAGCTCGAGGCGGCATTGTGAAATGACGTCCGATCATGGGTAACGCGTACCCTGATTTAGCCCCCCGTTGAAAGACACGGATAAGGGTCCTCGACGCTCGTTGAAAGACACGAGACGGAGTCGGGTAGGAGCGGTCGCGATTGGTGTGCGAGCTCGATAAATCCACGGATGGAACCTGGGCCGGTGACGATCGTGCTTGAAGCACCGTGAAGAATGCTTAGGGTTTGATAATATAAGCAAACTTGACCATTTGATAGGGGATGGAACCATAGCTATAAAGTCCATGAGCACCCCGTGATATTAAAAATCTATTGTTGGGTATGGATCTGCGTGTGAACACCCTACAATGATAAGAATCTTTTTGGATATGCATCCATGGTTTTCAGGCCCGTGAACATCCTATAACTTTAAAAACTTTTCTTAGGCTAGACTTAGCCAGAATTAAGTCGAAGATTGTTGTTAATCATGGCTTGGCTATTTAGCAAGCATGAGTTAACGTGATTGAACTGATTGATTTGGCATGGCTTGGCTATTTAGCAAGCATGTCGTTATGTGATTATATGTGCTTAATGATAAGTACCTTATTTTGATTAATGCCGTAGTGCTTTCGATGGAGTTATGTATACTCCGAAATGATGTCAGCAACGATGAATTATATTTTGAATGCAAAGGGGCTTGACTGTTAGCAAGCACAATTTAATAAAATTGAGTTGGCGGGGTACGCCTTTTCCCTCAAAGCTAAGCGATTTGCATGGCTTGTCGGTTAGCGAGCATACATATATGTGATTTTGTACGCTTAATGATAAGCGCCTTGTTTTGAATAATGCGGTAACGCCTTCGATGGAGTCTTGTACACTCCAAGCAATTTTTATAATGGCGCAATTTCTTTTAACGAGAACAATTGGACAATATGTGTTTTGATTTGATCGGTGTGACCACCGTTTTGTTGATTTTTGAATGGGACCTCTCTTTGAAAATTTTCAAAGTGCACCCTCTTATGGTCATATGTCCATCGTTTATAGGAGAGAAGAACGTGCGAATCCTATAAAGAAAGACATATGTCGCTTCGATACAAGCAAATTTGGGATGAGTAAAGTAATTAAAGCGCCGGGACGTCGCTTCCTAAAGGTGGGGAGACTGTAACCGCCCGAGATTTCGACGTTATGACGATCGCGAATTCTGTCGTCAATAATATTTTTTTAATATTTATTATCAAGTATGATCGAAAGTCGACATTAAAATTTTAAATTTTTATTTACACGAATAAATTTACTTCGTGTTTATTGTGAAGGATTTTGGAGAAATTTATATTTTCGCGACCGTAAGTCGAATCCGAGACCGCTGTGTGGGTTACAGTATTGGGCTATCATATAAGATTATGACGGCGCCCCATTAATATCAAATTTGTATTAATGAATAATTATTTCATTTTCGTCATCTTTTGACCGTCTTGGCAAAAGTCGTTGATTTTGGCTATGTCACGAGCCGTGCTCAGGATTTATTTCATTTGAGCGATTTAAGATTTTATTATCTCATATTTTATTTCGGAAGTAAATTATTTTGTTTTAGTATTTTACGACCCTTTTCCCGCGTTTTAGCCGAAGCCGAGTCAAAAAAACTTTTATTTTACTACGATGAAGCATTTTTAATGATGTTTTTAACATAAATTAAATTTTGATGAAAGAAAATTTTCAAAACAATAATCCTGAGAGTTGGTGGTCAGTTTTTATTTAAGTTAAACATTTACGTAGTCAAAAATATTATAAGAAAAAAGAGGGGCATGACCATCGTGCCAAGTCGCTAAAAGGTTTGCAAGTTTGCATAGTATATATATATTTTATATATATCTTATATATATATATATATATATATATATATATATATATGTGTGTGTGTGTGTGTGTGTGTGTGTGTGTGTGTGTGTGTGTGTGTTTACTTCTCATTTTTTTCTAACATAAAACACACACACATGAGGTGTGTTCTCTCCACCCTCACCGGAATACTTTTCCGGCCACCACCATCACCGGAATCCGCCACCGGAAAACTTTTCCGTTGTGACTCCGAAAACAAAAAACCGCCGTGTCGCCTGGAAAAAAGTGACTGTGATGCACACACGACTCAATCTATATTTTCGAATCCCTCGTCATTTCCTACGCATCTATTCAATAAAATATAGCATGCCACCATAGTATTTTGGAGTTAGAATCCGAGATGTTTGATTCTTGAAGTTTCGGTTTAAAAGGAAGTGTTAATATAGCATTGTAAGCGTTTATTTACTAGTTTTATAATTGTTTTGATAAATGCATGTGATGTAATCCGATTGAATCTTGAGCGTTTAGGCCTAAGATTAGAAATGATATTGGTGGATGTAAATAGGCTAGTTGATAGTTTTTGACGGTTGTGTCGGAAGCCTAAAATGTCGGGTTTCGATGGCGTTTTTTAAAAATGTATTTTTCGAGCAGAATGTTCGGCACGCAAAACGAGCGTCCGCAAATATATTTTTAATCATTTTTGAGTTGAAAATTATGGAAGAGCGATATTTTGTACGAAACGTTTCGGTAATTTGAACTTCCCGTAACTCTAATAACGAAAGAAGTTATGGCTCCGAACGAAATTAGAAACATTATGTATTAAAATGTCAGTATTTGCTTAAAATAATGCCTTGCTGATGCGATTTCTACGGACGTTTTGGACATTTTCGATCCGTCCGTTTCAGCTTCCGGCGAAAACACGAAAAAGTGTCGGATTGACCCGTTTTACAAAAAAATCTATTTTTGGTCAAAAGTCTACGAAAAAATGTGATTATAAGGAGGTCAAAACCGATGGTCAAACTGCTGCGTTTTTATTGAAATTACAAGTTACAGCAGATTTGAAAAAGGACATTTTGGTCATTTTCCATCGAGATTCAAGTCTCAGCTCCCAAAACGAAAAAGTGTCTGAAAATAGGTTTCGCTTAATAAAATCTCTTTTTACTCCGAGTCGTTGAAAAAGGGATCTCAGTGGGTGTGTTTGACGCGATGTAGATTTGGGTATAAAAATAACAATATACGTGTAAAGTCAAGTGTTGACTTTAAAAAAAAAGTCTAACAAGTCATATAAGACTTATGTAATTTTTAATAAGGTAATAAATACCATTTTAACTAATGAAAATAGTATTTGGACTTAACATATTATTACACAGAGGTGTTACTAAAAATAGGAACTTTTGTGATTAAAAAAGTGTAAACTCTTAAAAATAGAAGGTTAGATGTGTAATAATTAAACATAAGAAAGTAAATGAGATAATAAGTATTAAAATATACTTAAATGACTGAACTTGCCAAAAATATTAATTTTTCCGAAATAGTAACTTTCTAAAAATAAAAAGTTACCAAAAATAGAAAGTTTTCAATCAAGTCACGTAAGACGAAAACGATTAAGGAATACTATATACTCAATTGAATGGGGTTCTTGGGGATTTAGGGTCCGCAAAGTGGATTTTTCAATTACATGTATGTTTTGAAATATAATGGTAGTATATATATATATATATATAGTAATATATATATATATATATATATAAGATATATTTTACCGTGACGATGTGTGCTTCGCCGAGTTTACATTGTGCACATTATAATTTTGTCGGCTAATTATATGGTCCGCGGTTTTGATCGTTTGTTGTTACATTATGTGTTATGTGGACTGTTGATGTGGGGTCGCGGATCAAGGGGAGTCATTCGCCTCGCATTTAATTATTTTTATGTTTTTTTAAAACCCATCGCGGGATACTGCTTGTTTTAGAAAATCGAAACACAGAGTGATTTTATTATGCGTGAACGTTGCTATGAGTGGCTGTTGTGGCCCATTCCTTCATGAACGTCTCAATCATCGATAACCGGTGAACGCTAATGCAATAATAATAGATCTATTTTGGCCTAACGACATGTATGACATGTGTTTCTTACGAGGGCATACAGAGACATATTGTATTTAGTATTGGGAGTGTGTAACACTATCACTCCGGGTTGGGCATAGTTAAGGTTTGGTTCATGGCTCTAGCATCGTTGTGATTGTTCTATGAACTAAATGTTTTGCT
Organism: Tanacetum coccineum; assembly: GCA_026074375.1. Lineage (NCBI taxonomy): Eukaryota > Viridiplantae > Streptophyta > Magnoliopsida > Asterales > Asteraceae > Tanacetum > Tanacetum coccineum. The sequence continues at coordinate 12,328 of BQNB010090765.1, read as the reverse complement.
ATGCTTGTGTTCAAAATGATTGTTTATAAACTCTATGGATTCACTCAACATTTTGTTGACGTTTTAGCATGTTTATCTCAGGTATATACTTCCTAGCTTGGATGGGATGGAATGCGGATATCGAAGGGCGTGGACTTGGTAAACTTTGTACATTCAATAAAATGTTTTAAAGGAAATTTTTTTTCATATTATGACTTATTTGGAAATACGTTTTCTAAAAGTTATTTGGACCTTGTAACTCTGATCATTTTAATAAAAAATGAATGTAATCTTTGTTAGTAAATATTTCTTTTAAAGTCGTTTACCGTGACTCGTGAGCTTGTATTATGAAGTAGCAACCCAATATTGTATTCCTCTGCGTTGTAAATTTGAGGGTGTTATAGCCACAAACAACACTTGCTATTACTAGAGGTCCAGCAAATGTTGGGGGAGAATGTCACACCAATAGTTATTGAAGAGCCTCCTTCTCATACTAAGAGGGAGACTGATGACATGGAAACCAAAGAAATTAAAAACAAGGTTAAAAAGGAGAAAGTGCCTGAGAGACCAACAAGAGCAATTCCAATCTTAATAGTTAAATTTATGATTATACCCAACCCTAAATTGGAAATGATGAGCTCTCCATCAACTATCAAACTCACTGACACCACCTTTGAAATCCAAATTCCTCAACCCACTAGTCGGGTCAACAAGTTGCTCCGAGAAATCGTTACAACTCATACCTAGGCTATGGATTAAATGGATCAAAAGGATGACTGCTGACTTATGCTCATGAACCATGAACAATAGATCCAACAAAATCTCAGAAAAACTCCTTTGCCAATGACAATTGCTAATGGAGTAAAAACTCTGTTGCTCAAGCAAGCACGGGCGAAGATCTTCTTCAGACTACGCGAGATTTTCATTCATTGCAAACAGAAGAAGGGCTGTGCTGTAGTTTTCTACGTTTTGAAAACTATAGAAGAGCTATATAGATAATCTAGAGCGTTTGGGGCACCCCGTGACACTTAGCCTTGCAGTGAGTCTAATTTTAATCGGTCTACGCAAGGAATTTGACGGTTTTTGTGCAGAATTATAATATGCACAGCCTGGGGAAGACAGTTAAAGATTTTCTGCTATGCTAAAGCTCCATGAGCAAACTCTGACCAAAAACAACTCTCCTTCTCTTCATGATATTCGAGCAGGTAAAGTCTAGAAAGGTAACAAGCATAAAAAACTGCAACCCCAAATGGCTGCTAGGGGACAAAATCAAGGGAAGGGAACAATAAGTCATGTTTATGCACCCAAGCTAATGATTCCTCCTTCACCAAGAGGAAAGAATCCCGCAAAGGACTCATCTGTCATGAGTGGGTGATACAGGACATTTGAAGAGGAAATTTCCGGTAGTATTAAGCCGGAGTTGCTGAAGAAGAAAAAGAGACGAGCCTTTTGGTGAGCTGGTGGTTCAGGTATCATCACTATAGGAACTCAACACTTCTAATAGATCATTGATCAAAGTAACACGTTGGATTATGTGGTACTCTATTTGTAATACAACGCAGGTCTAAGGGCAAAGTAGGAAACTGAAGCCGTGGGCTTTATAGCTTGATAACTGGGAAAAGGTCAACTGGAAGCTTGAAGCAATTGCGTTATTTTAGGTTATGTCTCCTATGGATTAGAGATCTGTTGTTAAAATAATTGTCATTATGCTCCGTTCTATTACTAGAGGAGTAATTTCTGTTCCGTTTGTACGAAGATGGTTTTTTATTTAACCTGCTTCGTGTATACAATACAATTCCAAGTTTCTAGAATAACATGAGTTTATTTTAGTTGCTATCCCAAGGGATGGGAATTGATTGAAATGAATTTAGTCCTAATTCAAATACCAAAAGAAAGATCTATAATAACTGTAAGCAACAAAATAGCCAAGTTTAGACTTGGACTCTGCTCTCTTGTGGCATTGTCGTCTTGGACACATTAGCAAGAAACGCATTGAGAAGTTGCAACATGATGGACTTCTAAATTCAACTGACCTTAGGGATTTTGAAAAATACGTTCCTTTATGTCCTGGAATATGGCAACGAAACCTACACACATCAATTGGAAAAGGCAAAGACTTACATTGGACTAATACACACGCGATGTTAATGAATGCCCATATTTAAGACATGTCAAACAATAAGCAAGCTACTTCGACACTTTCACCTGACAACTATAGTTCGTTATTGTTTATGGTTTACATGTTAAAGCAATAAACATTGAATGTGTTTGAAACTTTCTGTTCAAAAGGAAGTAAAAAAATCAACACGGGAATACCATAAAATTGCTACGTTCAGATCGTGGGGGCGAATATATGAGTCATGACATCGATCAATTTGAATCATCTAAAGGATCATAGGATTATCGCCCATCGTACTCCTCCTTACACACCACAACACAATGGTGTGTCAGAGAGGAGAAACAGAACCCTACTAGATATGGTTCGATCCATGATGAGTCAAACAACTCTTCCAAAGTCCTTTTGGGATTAAGCATCTCAGACTGCTGCACGCATTCTCAATATGGTTCCAACTACGAATGGTGAAAATGCACAACAAAGAACGTATGGCAATGAGCAATGTCCCTGAAGTTGTATAACTTAAAAGACTGGGGTTGTGAGGCACTTCTGTTAACAAGACACAGCTTACCAAGCCTTACAAGTTAGAACCCATGTCCTATTACGTGTATCTTCATAGATATACACAGAGGGAAAACGATGGGTTATTCCTTCTACTACCCACCCGAGAACAAGTACTTGGTTTGCCGTAATCTGAATTCTTAGAGTAATATTCTATAAATCAAGAAGCAAGTAGGAATCAGAAGATCTTGAAATTATTCAAGAAGAAGATACGCATCCTTCTATAGATACTAGCTTAAATCATAAAGAGTATGATCTAGAAATAGATGCACCTCAAAGTGATAGCATTCCCATTTGTAGGTCCACTAGGACACGCACGTCCCAGCAATAACGCATGATGCTTATACATCGATGTTGAGTGAACATGAGTTAGGTATCTCGGTGAACCCGCTAACTATAAAGGCTGCATATTAGACTCTGAGTCGTAATATGATCGCTGAATGCCTATTAATGTGGAAATGCAATCCAATGAAAGACAACGAAGTTATGGGACCTTAGTTTAACTTCCTCCTAATCGGAAAAACTGTTGGAATAAAGTGCTCAACAAGAAGAAGACCGACATGGATGGAGCTATACCACACTATAAAAGCTCGTCTGTGGCAAAGGTGGCTAACTCATACCCCAGGAATTGATATGTAGTAAACCTTCTCTCAGTTGCAGACATTAGACTACTTAGATATTATAACCATAGCAGCGTTTTATGAATATGAGATTTGACAAATGGATGTAACAACAGTCTTCTCAATGTGTATATCTCTCCTAAAGAGGTAAACATGTGAGAAACCTGAAGGATTTAGTCATCCAAAGATATCCAAACCGAGTATGCAAGCTGAAGCGTTCCATTTAAGGGCTAAGTACAACAAGGCTATTAGAATAAGCGAATTTGATGATGCTAAAGAACTATTGGTTTTCACTTAAAATACGTGATGAGCCATGTGATATCCAAAAGCTAGTGGAAGTAATGTCACGTTCCTAATCTTGTTGTTGTTCGATGACATAGTTAATCAAGGTGGAACAACATTCCAATGTACAAGATGTAAAAACCTACCTATTACTAGATGTTTGCTATTAAAAGATTTAGGGAAAGCTCATATATTCTTGAATCAAGATCTACAGAGATAGATCACAACGATTAATTGGTTTATGTCAAAGTGCTTATATCGAAAAAATATTAAAGCGTTATCACATGGAGAATTCCAAACGTGGAAGTATCTCCATGCAAGAAAAGCTTAGATTGAGTAAATCACTACGGTTGCATCGAACAACTTGCTGAGTCAAATCGCATGAAAAATGTTTCATATGCCTCGACAGTTGGGTTCTATTTTGTATGAATTGACAGATGAACTCGCCCTGAAGATGCGCAATCGCATCAGAAAAAAAGCTCGAATCAACAGAATCACAAGTGATACTGTCACTGTACTACTGTTAAGAACATTCTAAAGTATCTTAGAATACTAAGTGGAAAAATTTTAGTTTAACGGTGATTTAAAACGAGTAGCTCAAGGGTTTCTGCTACATCTGATGTTCTGTGATATCTGACGTATGCTGAAGACTGACACAAGTCTCAGACTGTGATATGGTTCTTTTTGAATGGAGGGTGCTGTGATTGGAAGAGTGCCAAGCCAAGCATTTCCCGCTACTTTGTCTGCAGAATTTTGAGTATAATTGCAACGATATAATGCAATCTAAGGAAGATGATTTTGGTTAGGTAAAATTCATTCTGGGCATGTTGGTTGATCCCAACAATTAGAAAAACCTATAAAGTATGTATTGTGGATAATACTGGAGCAATTACATAGCTAATGAATCTGGAATCATAAAGGTGCTACAAATTTTTCGTGCCAAAGTTCACTCCTCGTGAAGTTAATGAATTAGGTGACATAAAGATGAGAAAAAGTTCACACATATGACAATTTTAGCTAATCCATTTACAAAGCATTTGGCTATTTCCAAAAGCATTCAGAACATACTATTGAATATTGAATGCTTCAGCGTAGAATCTCATGTAAATATGTGTTTATTAGTATATTTGGGAAAATTAGGATTGTTAAGGACAATTTTATATTCCTGATGAATAAAGATACAGGTATTTGATTTTTCATTCATAAAATACTGTGTTAACCTATATTTCTTCATATTTAATCCTTGAATGATTTATCATTCTAAATATGTCAATTGTCGGTTAACTGTATAAGAGTGATTAGTTACATAAGCAAATGTAAGTGTTGAGGATATATTCTTTGCGAATAAATGGATGGTTCCAAGTGGCGGGTGGTCTCATATGTTAACTCACAAGGATGCGTATTGGACACCCTCGATAATTACTTTTATGGAACCGTTGTCCATAAGAAAAATTTTCGAAAATGGTTGTTAAGTCCATCCTTGAGACTTGAGAATAGCAAAAATTCTGGAATGTGTGGATATCACTTTTTAATTCTCTAAGTCAAACATAGACCTGAAAATGTAGTAAGTTAAGTCTATATTGGAAGTGGTGTGAAGCAGCATTCACAACACTAGTACTTCAACAAAGAATATTGTTTCTCCACCTTAGATGTGCAGAATGATACCTTAGTCGCCTCTCCCGAATGTAATCAAATAATTGTTTGGCCGAACCCAAAGGGTAATGCAGTGATCTTGATTACATTTGGTATAATCTGTATTGAGTTCTATAACGAGAATCTAAATGTTTAAACTATATGGAATGAGTTAGGATCCATATCCATGTTTAACGGTATTTTAACAAAGGGATGATTATAGTAAGAGATAAAATAACCATGCTACTGAGAATGTTTATGAAACTTGATCTCAGACACAATCAAGTTACAACATGAATGTGAGTTTTGCTGAGACATTTCCGACGTTAGAATATGTGCAGTCTAGCTACTGCCAACTCCCAAGTGGGAGCTGTTTGATATGTGTAAGTTGGACTAGCCGTGTACGACTAGAAGTGTATGAGCCTATTGAGGGCACACACAATAAAACATTTAGAGTACGTTTATTAACTTCACGAAAGCTTCAATTGTAAACCGTTTGGACATTAAAATGAACAAGACATTGATCCTTGGCTGTCCTAAATGTTATGGCCGGCTATATGGATGATCTATGAGAAGATTCCCCTATAACGTAAGGGGGTACATCGCAGGATAAAATATAGTTCTGGAAAAGCGCACTACAGATACAAGACCTAGGTCAATGGCTTGAAGACAAGGAGAGGGAAGTCTATTATGATAAGTGTTAGAGGAGGTTTTGATAAGGGTTGAAACTCATCGTTTTTTAATCTTATCAAGAGTGAGGAGGCTTGGCAGGCTTTATGAAACCCCTCACCCTAGCTTTTTTCATTCGATGACAATACATCTCAAAACACTCATAAAGTCTATTTTCTTTTCCTCTTCACAAATAAACAGCCGAATACCCTTAAACCCAAATTAGGGTTCTTAAGAATTCGGTTCTGCCATTTTCGATAAACACTTTTAGGTGTTTTCATATTGTGATTTGATCCAAGGCTGTTCCAGAAGGTCCATTACTTCGGTTCATACAATTTTCACGAGTGACCACTTATTGATACGAGCTAGGTTTTCGTTTGTGTGGATTTTCTATACTACAACACCTAATTCGTTTACAACCGAATTCGGCTAGAACCCTAGATTCCTATTTTCTAATTTTCGGTACTATTCCGAAAGTGGGTTTAGTGAGATCTTTTTCAGTTGGTTTTGATAACAAAGGTGTCAGCAATGAATATTGCTCAACATTGTTCTTTCTTCTCAAAATAAACTCACAGGATATTTCAAAATATGAGTTTTTACTCTGGAAAATGCTAAATGTAGCCCTAAGATGTAGCCCTTAGAGCTATGTTTAATAAATTCTTACATACATAAATTATCTGTACCTTCAGAATAACCGCTCACCCCTAAATTTAACGTATCCTAACAAACTAAACGTAATTCCTTACATAAGAAAACAGAAACAATAATTCAAAGCAACTGGTTCCTATAACAACCAACTAAACAAAACATTACATGTTAAAAATCAATGATTCTCTAAGGACAATGTATATAATAGGTGCATGTAGAACCTTTGCCGCAGCAGTCACGTATCTTCTTAGAGTACTCCAAGATGATTTCCCTCTCAATTTCACCTCGTTCAAAAGAGACATAAGGAAACTTAAGCAAAAACTCTTCTTTAGATTTCATGAAAAACATGATACCAGTTTCGCCGTACATGAATTCATGATAATATCCCCTTGGTTCTAATGAATAATAGGGGGTCTTTGATACCATGAGAAAATGATCCAACTTCATAATAACGAATAAAAAGAAGTATCCTAAAAACAAAAGCGAGTAGACAAGACATAAATAACAGATTGAAGGTTCGAATTCCTCTGTATCACTTTGCTTTTGTGCGTGCATCTTGACGCAACAAATAACGAGTTTAGTGCAAAACTTACCTTGAATTGAAAACTTCAAGTTGTTTTTTTTAACAAACTTCAAACACCACCTACAAGAGATTATCTTGATGAAACCATATATCGCCATTCTAACAAGACATGGGAGAAAATGTAACGGTTTTTCGTTAAGTGCTGAAATCACAAACTTGTGTTACAATCATAAGCTTTGTCACAAGAAGATGCCCAGATTACTCAAAAAAGGGCCAACATGAAAATTAGATATTAGATTTTGTAAACAGGAGTGATGCCTAAAAGATGGAAGTATTTCCGCATTACTACTGCAGTTGCTTCACATAACAATAATCTGCTTGTCTCCTCCGGAGAACCAACAACCTGACACACCGAGTAAAAGCTGGTAAACTTCTCAGATAATTCGTACAAGTATTCGCACAAGACGTTTGGTAAGAGATTTGTGCAAGACTCTTCTACAACCTCAGCAAACTGGAGCAAATGTAATCCTAGCTTGTGCTCTTCATCTTTTTCCAATGTCAATTGTCCCTATTTCTTCAATGCCTCAATGTCTCTACCAGATTTCTAAATAATTGAACAAATCCTTGCATGTGCGTAAAGAAGATATACAACAGTATTTCCCTTATCATTAAGCATTTGATCAAAATTGAATCTGTAATTCGTCAATATGTTGTTCTTCAGGTCTGCATATTTGACAGCACCATATCCAACTGCTTCAGTAGTCTGCTCAAGCTCTTCTGCAGTCCACTCGGCGGCCTTACCTCACTCCATGAGAGCTGCTTTACAACGAGTTTTGGCCTTATCAAGAAAATCAACCAACTTGACAACTTCAGTACTACTAATTCGGAATCTTTTTCCGTCATCACCAAAAACAAGACCAAATCCTACATGACTTGTTCTTGGGTATTTTCCCTCTTCAGTTGGAAGCCACCCTGCACGTTTAGCAGCAGTGAAGAACATGTCAAAGTGCTCTCTCTGTCCTACATCAGTGACATAAATAATCCACTCAGCTTTTTCCTCATTAAGACGATACCGTAATGCAGTAAGGTCTGTTGAAGCGTAGTTGAAGCCTCCATTACTTTTTACCACAATAAGAGGTATCTTTTTTCCTTCAATGAATATAACCTGTGCGCCCTCACTTTCTTTAATCAAATTTTTTTTGTCTTAGCAGATCAAGTGTCTGGGCTATAAAGGGGTTGTAAAAGCTTTCACCCTTTTCTTCCAATCGGACTCCCAAACGCTGATATACTTTTTCGTAACCATTTCCACTTATCTCACAAATTTGTGCCCATGCCTTGCCGTACCTTTGGTCGCCACTCTGAAGGCTAACCACCGCCTGTTGCGCTCTCGTTTTGAACTCAGCATCACCATCAAATCTCTGCTTTGACGCCTTATAAAATGCCTCAAGTTCTCCAATATCTTGATCATTAACTTCCCGTCTGGAAACCTTTCAAATAGGAACTTGATCAACATTCCAAACTGAGTACCCCAATCCCCAATATGGTTTTTGTGAAGCACTTCCATATTAGAATACTCAAGCATACGTGCTAGAGTGTCCCCAATGATAGTCGGTCGTAAATGACCAACATGCATTTCCTTTGCTATATTGGGTGAAGAAAAATCAACTATTGCCCTTTTAACAGGAAGCTTTGGTGCCCATGTGTGTATACCATATGTTAGCATTCTTTGGATGCTCTGAGCTATAATATAATCCAAACACAACTAATAAGCAAACCCAAATAAGCCCTTATGTGAGCCGAAAATAAGAAAGGAAGAAAAAGAGGATGAGATGAAAAGAACTTGGAATGTTAGATTAGAGAGAGAAAGTGGTGAGTTACAAGTGAGACAAATGCAACCAACACCTTCTCCATGTGTGGAGAGGGTTTCTTTTATACCCCTAGCCAACATGTAGGCGAATGGGTTTTTCTGCTTGGGCCGGGCTTGGCATATCTTGGGCTTTGAGCCCAAAACACCGACAATATTAGATTACAATCAAAGCCCGTTGAACCCGACTAGCCTATTACTTTACAAGACCCAATTTGACTTTTTAAGACCGATAACATTCTTGTTTGACTTTTTCTTATGCTCAAATGAATATATTGAACGATTAATGTATTAAACCTCAGTTACAAAGAAAAGAATAAGATGCGTGTGTATTGAGAATCGCCCCCGCCACACCCCCCGCATTGCCCCCCCCCCCCCCAACACCTCCTTTTATAGGGTGAGGGTGTTGGTTTCCTAGTCTACACCGACTATGAATGGGCTTTGGTTCCAGCCGACTCAAACAAACATTCCTAAACAAAGCTAATAACTTACCTTGCAAGGCAAGCTATGATACATAAATAAACTTACCTAAATTGGCTTAATACTATCCTAACTAAGCTTGGAAACTAATATTACTAACAACATTATTTATATAGAATAAGGTAAAGACGTAAACCTAGCTAATCCTAACCGACTACAAACTTGATTTTCCTAACTTGTTACAAAAACCCACGTATAATTTTCACTTTCTTAACCCAAGATATACGAAAATACAACACATGCTTAAAGTAGCTAGTTTTTGTATTAATGAGATTGTGATAATTTGATAAATCAATTTTGAATAAGCTTAAAAACATATAAACCGACACCTTTGTAGCTAAAGTTCCTTGACCGACCTTTGTAGCTATATATATACGATGGGATTCTATATGTTCGATATATCTCATTCAATATTAAATTTCCTCTCCAAGTTCAACTCATATATCTTACAACGATTCTAAAACTTTGGTCCAGTTTTTGCAAGAAGTAAATTCATGTTTTATGTTTGAAACTAGAATTTTGGTGTTTGCTAGATACGACTATATATATATATATATATATATATATAGTGGCATTTTCTTTGCAGAACCACTTTTTTATACAGAACCAGCTTATTTACTCCTAATAATGCATGATGTACATGATATCAATGCAAGATGGTATCTTTGTAAATATCCACTACATATTTTACAAAAAGAAATTAAATCAAGGGACATTTAGGTATTATGTATTTGCCCTAAAAATGTGCTATTTTCCATCTGCATAACTTCCCTAAACCTACAGATCTCATCCCAAAAATCAAATGCCGCATCTCTTTTCCCTTTAGATCAATCACCGGTTTCTTTCCAATCCCTATCTGACCAAATCAAAAAGTTTGTATCTCCTAAAATCAAAAACCACCATGATCGCGAACCACGATGGGTAGACCGAGTATTCTTAATTATGAACTTGGTTTATTTGTAGTCATCATAAAAGTAATCGATCAGCCCCATCGCTGCTTCATAAAAGGCCGCCATTACAGTATTATGATGGGATGATCTGGTAAAAATAATTATCATTGGTGGTTTGAGTTTGGAGTTCGTGTTTGGGTTTATGTTCGGATCTGATTCCATTGGTGCTGCGCGATCGAGTCAAGTTGTCGGCTTGTGTTTCATTTGGAGGTAATACATAAACCTTAATTGTAAAGTAATATGATAACTAGGTAGTATTTTTTTTCCGTGCTAAGCACGGCCCATGATTGTTTATTTGTGCTTTATGAGGTTGTTTAAGTGATTATTGAAAAAAAAAAAATCTTACTTAAAGTGTAACCAAGTTGTTCCGCTCATCAATTAGGGCAGGTTTAATCCTTGTTGACTTGTCGTGAACATATGCAAAGCAAATGTGTGTATGTTAAGCTAACCCATCAAAATGCAAGATAAGCTAGCCCATTTGTGTCATTCTGTTTGAAAGTACATTCCATAATACTAATATAGATAAGACTAATATAGTACGATTACATATATACTACTCGTACTGTCATACTCTGTATTTACAATTCAACATATTGATGATCTTTGTTACAGAGATATATGTTGTTCTTCCTGGTTCGGCATGTCAAGAGACTTGTTATTATATTGTTGAATGGGCATATTTTAATACGTATGCCTTGTATAGTTGATATGCAGAAATATATTCAATTGCTTCTACATTGTTACATTACTTTATTGAATACATCGCGATCTGTCTTTTAATTGGAGGATTCGCGATCGTGTGAGCAAGATCCAAAACAAGAACATGGTGTTTGGTTGTTTTATTCGTTGAAGAAAGGACTGCATCCTTACGTTTCTCAGTGGCATGTAGTGTCATGCACACACTATAGAGGTAATTACTTTGATAATTTGTTTAGTTTGTGTTGGTATTCGATTTTATACAATGCGTATTTTAAAGATAGGTGAATGTGTTAATTGCTAAAAAGGTACACGCTTCTTGATCCCTTTGTTAATTATATATTCTATACGTGTTTTATCTCCGACTGCGTATCGTGATATGTTTAATTGTTTTTAATTAGAATCTAAAATCTCAACAGGTGGCATTACGAGCCATCGTGTAGATTTTGTTGTTACAGGTAATTAAAATTGACAAAAATAATTAGGTGTTCTTGATTAATTTTAAAGCCCTTGGGCGTTTCTATGCCATAAAGGATTGTTCTTGTAGCATCAAGACTTCAATCTTTATTGATTATAAAATAATTAGACGAATTCTAGGTTGTATGTAATTTATATGGGCTAAAACTTGATTGAGTTTTTATTTGTTAATTGATCAGTTTTTATGTTTAAAATTAATTGTTAATTTGACATCCATGATAAATACATGCAATTTATCATGGAGAGATATGTGATATAAATCTTGTTAATTGTTAAAAGGGTTTATCAAGAATTAAAACATAGACATTAAATTTATGTGGTTTCGATCCACGACTTTAAAAGCTAGAGAAGACCTTGGCTATGTCTTAATGGGGCCTAAAAGTTGCTTAAATTTTATGTGCTATGTGGTATATATTCGTATATGGCTTACGCAATCGATTATGTTGATGGATGTGGCCGGAGTTTTTAGAACGAAGGAGCCTTATATGAATATATACATGTTTTAACTATTAGATAATTTGGATCATAAATTGATATTTGCATGACTTAATTGTTAAGTGATTGTTTTGAATAATTGTTATGTGAATTAGTTTAGTGTTTATATTGTTTTTATTTTAAGTTTGGATTTGTGAGAAAATAAAAGGGTTTTTCGAAAAATAAATATAAACATGACTAATTATTATAAAATCAGATTTATTTTATAGTTCATAATGTGTTTTCCACTTAAAGTTTTATTTTTTATCAATTACGTAATTTGCAAAAGTACTACTTAGTTGCAAGGATAAGGTTCGAGGAGACTCATCAAGACTTCGGTCTTGTAGATACCATTAC
>BQNB010090764.1:0-27059 GCA_026074375.1 Tanacetum coccineum | reverse complement strand
TTTAGGCTTAGGGACCATTTGTGTAACTTTTGAACTTTGAGGGACTGTTTTGAAACATTTTGGGTTTTGTCTTTTGTGGTTAACTTCTGTTGACCAAGATTGACTGGAGTTGATTGAAGATTTGACTTTTTTTGGCTTTGGCTTCCAGCTTTTGTTCACTCTTCCGTTCTCGTGTCCGTGCTTGCCCGTTTTTGACGGTTTTCTTGTGATTTTTGATATATCCGCACCTGCACACACAAAACACAAATACAAGCATATTTTTGCCATTTTTGGTCTGTTTTGGTTTATTTAGGGACATTTTTGGTATTAACGGATATGTGTATTTTACACCTATCACTCATCATAACTTATAAAACAACAAACATAATACTTCCATTTTTATAAAAGTTGTCAAGTTACTTTTATCATTTCTTTAAAAAAAAATAACACAAACACATGGATTCTTAATCTTGAACAATATTCATAAGAATAAAAGAAATAAAACAAAAGATGGAAGAAATACTTACAAGAATGAAGGAAACAAGTAGAGAATCACAAGATCTATACCAAAGATGACTAGATCTATTAAAACCACTTATAAAATTTAGACACCTAATTTATAATCTTGGAGAAACCTTAAAAATCAACCAACCAATGACTTGGTTCTATTTAGAAACCTTGGAAATGAATTAGAATGTTTGATTTGAGAAAAATCAAAGAAAATGAAAAACCTAAAAAGGGTGTGTATGCCGTGGGCTTAAGAGAGGAGGGAGATAACTGTTGGTGAATTTTTCTTGTGATGAAATGCTTATGAAACCCTAGAAGTGAATAAGGTGTAGTATTTATAGGCCAAACACTTTAGGTTTAAGGTTTAATGTGACCACATAGGACTCAACCACACCAAAAGTGTGTGTGTTTGGGTGTTCGGCCGGGCAAGGGTCACAAGGACCATCATGGTTCAAAATTTTAGTCCATGGTTCATATTATGAGCTTAAGCTAGTCAAACATAGTCAAATGATGGTCATTCATGTCTTACACTCTTGTAAGGGATCACATGCATTGGTTAGTATGATAAGTGTGCATGAGAATGACCCTCTCATGTGACACTTTCATGCACATGCATGGAAAATTCAAATAAGATGCCTTTGGGCGTCCATATATAACAAGAGAGGAGGGGGAATGGAATTTTTGACTTTAGAATACGAGATGGACGATAACTAAAGTTTACCCGAAAAGATTTCGAGTTTTCGGGGTTCCGTTAGGTCAAAAACGCGAAAAACGCAATTTAAAAGATAACACCCTAAAATTAATATAGGAAGTGATTAAAAATCCCAAAACACTTAGAAAAGTTAAAATATCTCATATAAGGCCTAAACTAATTAATAACCGATGCCGGGACGCGTCCGATGATGTTTTTCAGATTTACGCGGTTTAACTTCTTGGTAAACTGTTAGATTCAAATGTAACGTGTAAAAGTCAAAGATAATAATCGGAAAAGTTTAAAAATATTGACCTGAACTTGCGGGGTGTAACACAGGAAATATAAATAGATAAGGTAAAGAACGATCAAACCAAGACACCAAGATTTATAGTGGTTCAGCTACGAAGCTCTTCTTCACCTTACTCCACTCCTCGAGTATCCGACTCGAGATTTCACTATGTCAACAAGCTCCTTTTAAGCGGAGAAAACTTTTTACACGTCGCTTACATTGTTTTCCGACACTAAGATAAATGTCGAGTCCTAATCTTAGCTAAAACCAATCTACCACTTCACAAACACTACCCAATCAAAAGATCTAAGCTATCGGATTTACTCAGTATCTGATTTACACAATCACACAAGATAATCAATATAGAGATTTGGATCTTAGAAGAAGAGAGGAGAAATCACTAATCTATAACACTTCGTTTCTTGGTGAATACGAGTGTTCTTCTCTGCACTTGATAGAAGAAAGAAGAAGGTAGAAGATGAGATTTGATCACTTGAAACAAGATTAAACTATGTTAGTGATCAAGAGATTTATTGAGAGAAAGAAGGTTTTCAGAGAGAGAAAGATAACTAAAAAATTCACGCAAAAAGGTATGTTTTTCTGCAGGAAGGAGTGCAATATTTATAAACAGGGAAATCCAACATTCCCTGGTAGCGGTCCCGGCGATCCCAGATATATCTGGGGGTCGCCTAGCCACTAAGGGGGCCGCCACTAGACTGACGCTCCCTTTTTGTCTTTTAGCGGGGAAGGTTGATCCTAGTATATTTTTTCTGTTTTGGGGGGAAAAACTGAATTCGATTTATGTTTTTTGAAGAATACTAGTAATCTTAAGATCAACCAAGAACAATAGTGAGATATGGGTTGGGATGTTAGAGAAATATGGACATGGAAAATGGATGAATGTATAAAATGAATGTATGGAAAATGGAACACCAACCCTCTCCAAGACTAGGAGAGGGTCTATTTATACTACAATGGCCGGTATATCTGGGGGTCGCCTAGCCACTAAGGGGGCCGCCACTAGACTGACGCTCCCTTTTTGTCTTTTAGCGGGGAAGGTTGATCCTAGTATGTTTTTTCTGTTTTGGGGGGAAAAACTGAATTCGATTTATGTTTTCTAAATAAAACATTTTTTTTATTAATAAAACTATTTTGTGTATTTTGTAAAAATGTGATGGTTAAGAAGAAAAATTATTTTCTTGATCACTAATGATGCTTAAGGATTTGTTTATCCATACCTTAAGTGATTTATTTCGAAATGAAAGTTTACGATTAATAACATGTAAACGTTTATTTTTGTATAAAACTAAAATGTTCAAGTTATTAATGAGTTTTAATCAATTTCTCCCCTTTTTTGTCAAATCCTAAAAGGTTGAACGTCGAGATATAGAGAGAAAGAATTCGACGATGGCAATACTCTCCCTTGATGTATACTCCCCTTCGATTGGGGCACCAAAGGATCGAGCTTATGAGATTTTGCTACAAAATCAAGTTAGAAATACAAGTGCAAGAAAATATTTCTAACTGGTAGCAAGATTACGACAAATATATACACGTCTAATGATAGAGATAGAGAAAAATAGCCATTGAAATCATAATGCAAATAGATCACCCATAATAATAAAGGATCATCTAATCATAATAGATAACATTCATACATGCATAACAGTATAACTTCATACATAAAGTAAACTTATGCATAATAATATAAATTTCTTACAATACTTAGATATACTAAAATTATACACTACTACCCTAATGGTTTTAATACTTCATAAATCCTATATGATATTTAAATCATAGATAATGGCTTTAAGCAAAAGGTTGGGTAAAACATTATTTAGAAGCATTGAATATGTTTTAAGGATGAGGTGGAGAAGGTGAGGCAATGGTGAAGGTAAGAAGATACTTAAGGTGAGCAAACATTAAGTTCATCTCACCCCTAAGAGAGACAATGAGATTTCGGTTGTGAAAACAACAAAGACAATTTACCCCATGATAGTCAAACGTGTTAAAGTAAATGGGATGACCCATGAGAGGTGGTTGAGGTGGTGGTTATGGTGAAGGTGGTGAAGGGGTATCAAGGATGTGATCAAGAGGAGTAATTGGGGACAAGAATAGAGTAATATCTAAAGAGGGATGACTTTGGAGTAGAATTGGGTTTGAAGGTCTTGGAGGAACATCCATGATATCATCAATAAAGGGATTGGATGGTTGAGGAGAGGGTGTGTCTTTAGAGGAAAGAGGTGAAGATTGAGGTTTTGACTCAAATGAGAAAGAGGTAGTGCCAAAGGTAGATGATGTATCTTTGGTTGATGAAGTTTTTGATGGCGCATTTGGTGGAGATGGAGAGGATGATTTTGTTATGGGAGAAGGTGTGGTAGTGTCATCTTCGTGAGTGGGTGTTGTGAGCTGACCCAAGAACAATTTAGATGCATTTAGGGAGACTGTCAGGGTCCTATTCCGAACAGGACAAGAATAGGGCACAAAGATCATCTAGTTGGAACAAGGATAGGAATCATGTAGTGAACTTGAAATTAGTCAACCTCAAACAAGAAGAAATGACAAAGAATTTGTAAATAGAAAATGGTTTTGTTCTAGTCATTCAGGCAAAGAATCAACCACAAAGATCTTTCAAAATTTGCTCGTACTGGCTTATGCTTTTTTAATCACAAATAAGAACCTAAAAAGTCAAGTACTGAAGGATCCAACTGGAAAAAGGCGTATGGGCAATAAAAGCTTCTTCTACAATTATCAAGCCTTAGCGCAGAATGGGAGTGATTGGACTTGGTAGGAGTTACCAAATGGAAAGGAGATCTATATGGAAGCTAAAGTGTGTCCTCAGTAAAACAAAAAGGAGAAAGAGGTATTGTGATTAAGAATAAGCAAGATTGTTTCTGCACAAGGGTACAGAACAAAAAAGAAAGGAACAAATTATGACTAGAGTTTTGCTACAATAAGTTCTCTCACAAGACGAATCTTGTCAACTGAATTAGTAGGCTATTGAGGGTTACCTGTATATTGGGTCCATAGCGCTTTTTCATAGCATACGGCCGTGCGGGGTAATCTCTATATCTGTCGTGTAGCGACACACACGTGCTTTTTCTTTATTTAAGGATAAAAGAGGAAGTTTAGTTTGGTTCAACCACCAGGATTTGAAGATCCAGGACTTTTTTAATAGAGTATATAAAATAGAAAAGGCACTCTATGGACTGCATCAACTCCCAAGAGCTTGTATGGAAACTTTCAACTTAACTTGTGGACAATGGGTTCCAGATAGGAAAGATAGACAAAACTTTTGTTTATCAAAAGGGACAAAGGTGAATATTTTGGTTATTTTCAAGTGTATGTAATGAGATCTATTATGGCTCTACCAAGCAAGTCATTAGCCACTTAATTTAAGAAGAGAATGCATAAGAAGTTTCAAATGAGCTCTATAACTCACATTCTCCAAGGCCTGCAAGTGAAACAGAAGGAAGATGAGATTTTTCTAACATGCAAGTGTGACAGAGATTTTGAAGTAATTTGCTTATGATGTCAAAAACAGCAGCACATCCATAGTAAACCCATAAGCCTTGGCTTCAAAGATGCAAAGGTTAAGATGTAGAAGAACTCTTGTATAGATCCTGATTGGATCCATTGATGTATCTAACTCCTTCAAGGCCTGACATTAGTTTTGTATATGTGCTAATGTGCAAATTCTAAGTTAATCATAAAATTTTCACATCTCATGTGTGCAAAGGATCTTAGATACTTAAAAGGTCCCAACGCTAAATTGGGCCTTTGTATCCTAAGGATTCACCTTTTAATTTGGGGCATTTACTGACATGACTATGCAAGAGCAGCTTAGGCAAATATGAATCCACAACAGGATGTTGTCAAATGCCTAGGGACAGATTGATTTCATGTGGCAAATGCAGGAAGCAGACCTGCGGTTTGTTAAATTCCACAACTGAAGCTGAGTAATAGTTGCTTCCACTTATGTGGACAGGAGCTTTTGTGATTCCAAAATTAATTGCTTGAGTTATGGGTATAACTATATGCATACAAGATCTAATATTGATAATGAGAACACAATTATGCATGTGATAGAACCTTGTTTTTTCACTCAAAGACTAAGCACATTAAGATAAGACATCATTTTATCAGAGAATCCAATGAAAGAAGCTTATTCAATGATCAAGGTTTACACAATACAAATGTGCAGATTTTCTCATAAAAGCATTTGATGTTAGCGGATTTCAATATCTTATTGCAAGTATTAGAATGCTTAACCTCTGAAGTATGATTGAGGGAGGTTATTTGTGTTAATATCAGCGATTATACACAAAGGGTGGTTGAAATGGAATGTAACAACTGCTAGGGATGAAATTGAAGTTAGAAACTTTAACTCAGAGTTAATGTGTGTCTTGGACAATAACTTTATTAACAGCTAGTCAACAAGTTAGTGTTGTCAGGCTAACTTACTACTGTTAGTTTACCATTTGAGTTTACCACTACTGAGTTAATTTTTTTGTCTTATATAATAGAATACTTCGCTTATAGGAGTTGTCCTTATATTATAATATTTAAGCGCAATTCGAACCACTCCAGAACGTTTCTTAATCATACTAATACACTCGAATTCACAAAAGCCTAATTCAATTTCATTTCTGATTCTAAAAAAATCGACATTCAATGGCGCCTAAATTATTGCTAGAGCTCACATTATATTGGTTGCTTACTTGGGGAAAAATCCACAAGAATTGCTGATTTTGCTGAGATATAGACTTTCCAGAATGCCTAACCCATAAGGGTAATGCTTGACAGTTTAAGTTCCAACTATTTATGTAACTTGTTATTGAACATTTTATGGTCTACTGCTAGAACAAAATAGTCGATAATGAAACACAGATACCTGCCAATGGTAGAGGGGCAAGACAATAGTAATAACAGAATCATCTATGAGGAAAGATCCTTATTTGATATAGGATGGTATTGCTTGGCAACAAACAAGAAAATTTTTAAGAACCCTTAATTGATGATAAATGAAAAGCTTTCTGAAGAAACTTACTTTTCCCCTCACTAAGTATCTTATCCATACTATCTACAATTGTTTAAGTCAAATTCAACTGCGTGGAATGAATTTGGTAATATAATCGCATACTGCCGTTATATGTTGCTACAAATCAAAAGTTTAATTTCCTAAAATTGATTTTTGATGGTATATGAGGAAACTTGGATCTAGTTTCTAAAAAATTTACAATGTTATCCAAGGTTTTACAACTGTTTATTAAAAACAAACCAATTGAAAATCTTCAAAGTTAATACTGAGTGATGATTACACTATCTTTATACTAAACAGATTTTTGCAACATGAGAAGGCAAGGAAAAAGAATTTTAGGGACTGTAACACCATTGTTTTTATCTATGCTGGTACAACAAGTAGATATGGGTGAAGGGTTAGGACAACCCACTGATCCCCAATACACATCCACAACTGCTCAACCCTCTAATGAAGAACCAATCATTGTTCCATCATCATCTTAACCCAAACAGACTCACATACCTAGGAAAGCTCAAAAAGGTGCCACCATAGATATCTCATCTAGTAGACCTATTTCCTAGTTGCGGATAAGATTGTCACTAAGGAGAGGAAGACATAATGGGAAAGGCTACCA
Source organism: Tanacetum coccineum (assembly GCA_026074375.1). NCBI lineage: Eukaryota > Viridiplantae > Streptophyta > Magnoliopsida > Asterales > Asteraceae > Tanacetum > Tanacetum coccineum. The sequence continues at coordinate 19,930 of BQNB010090764.1, read as the reverse complement.
CTATGTTACTTAGCTTAGAAGCAAGTAGGACAGTGGTAACATAAATAAGACCCGAATCCAGGCAACACGTAAGAAGCGAAAAATTTCCCCGTACAATTGTGATAATAGTAAAATAGGTTTTGCATTTGATGAAAATTCTTGGGTTGTTATATATTCTTTCTTCATTTCGTCTAATAGGTTTTGTAATCTTTAAATCTGTAATTCCCAACACACTTAAAAGTGGGGAGGACATACTGAAACTTAAGGAATTAATGGACTTTTGTACAAAACTGTCTGATAGAGTTCTTGACTTGGAGATAACAAAGACTGCTCAAGCAAAGGAGATTGCTAGTTTGAAGAAGAGAGTCAACAAGCTGGAAAGGAAAAGGAAGTCAAAAACTTCAAGGATGAATTTTTTCAAGATTAGTACCTCTAGCAGAAGAAGTTTGGGTGAGGAGGATACATCCAAACAGGGGAGGAATTTAAAACAGGGAAAACAGAGTTCAATCTTTAAAGAAAGTGATTTTGATGATGAAGGTTTTGATGCAGATATAGATGAAGGGTTCAAAGATGTTGAAGGAGATGCAAAGCATGTGATTAGTGCTGCTACAAATGAAGTTCCTACTGGTACTGAAGTTAATACTGCTAGTGCACCAGTTACTACTGTTGGTGTATCTGTTAGTACTGCTGAACCTATTACTACTGCAGTGTTAATATTACTACGGCTGAACCAATTACTCCTCCTCTAACAACAACAACTATTTTTGAAGATGAAGATCTTACAATTGCTCAGTCTCTTGTGAAGATAAGGAATGAGAAATCAAAGGTAAGAGGAGTGGTTATGCAAGAACCTAGTGAGACTGCTACAAGACCAACAGTACCACCTCAACAACAAGATCCTAAAGACAAAAGAAAAGGTAAGATGGTTAAACAAGAAAAGCCATTAAAGAAAAAGGACCAGATCAAGTTTGATGAGGAAGTTGCTCAGAGACTACAAGCTCAGATGCAAGCTGAACTAAAAGAAGAGGAAAGGCTGGCAAGCAAAAGAGAAGAAGATGCAAACATTGCTGAATGGGATAATGCTCAAGCTATGATGGATGCATATTATAAGCTAGCTGCTAGAATACAGGCACACGAGCATGAAGAGTTGACCGTTGAAGAAAAGTCAAGATTGTTTGTGGAGCTCATGGATAAAAGGAAGAAGCATTTTGCAAGACTTAGAGCAGAAGAGCAGAGAAGAAAACCACTAACCAAAGCTCAAAAGAGGAATCAAATGTGTACTTATCTGAAAAACATAGCTGGATTCACTCACAATCAGTTAAAGAACAAAAGCTTTGATGAAGTTCAGAAGGCTTTTAACAATACCATAAGTTGGATAGACTCATTTGTACCTGTGGATTCTGAAGTGGTGAAAGGAAGTAAAGATAGAGTAGAAGGCAGTGAGACTAGAGCAGAAGGAAGTTCTAAAAGAGCAGGAGAAGATCTTCAACAAGAGTCTACCAAGAAGCAAAAGATGGGTGATGATAAAGAGAAAGAAGAACTTAAAAAATGCTTTAAGATTGTTCCAGATGATAGAGATGATGTAAATATTGATGTTACACCCTTGTCTGTCAAAATTCTAATTGTTGACTACAAGATCTATCAAGAAGGGAAGAAAAGTTTCTTTCAAATTATCAGAGCAGATGGTAAGACTCAGATGTATCTTACTTTTAGTAAAATGCTTAAGAACTTTGATAGAGAAGATTTGGAAGTTCTTTGGAGGATAGTCAAAGCTAGATTTAAGAAGACAGAGCCAGTGAATTACATGGATACTTTCTTACATCTTAATTTGAAGACCATGTTTGAACATCATGTTGAAGATAGTATATGGAAGAATCAACAAGGATTAGTTAAAGTGCTGAATTGGAAGCTTTTTTATTCTTGTGGAGTTCATTGTGTAACAGTGCAGACCATACCATATTATCTATTGGTTGAGAAGATGTATCCACTTACAAAGCACACACTACATCAGATGTTTAATAATGTGAAGCTTCAAGTTGATTATGAGAGTGAAATGGCATATGAGCTTCTTAGATTGGTCAAGAAACAGCTTAAGGAAGGCTATGTACCTGAATGAAGTGTTTGGAAGCATCCTCCTAGTGAAGATAAAGCTTTTAATCAAGAAACTTGAAGATTCAGAAGATGAACATCAAGTTTAGGGGAGGATTGTTGGGATTAAAAGACTTCTTAGTGCTGTTGAAGTTACTGCTGCTGGTTATGATTTCTACTGCTGGTGAAGTTCAAGGAAAATATTCTAAGTAGTTAATACTGCTAGTGCAAAAGTTAAGACTGCTAGTGGAAGTTACTGCTGCTCAAGAAGTTCAAGGAAAATATACTAAGTGGTTACTACTGCTGATGTAAAGTTACTGCTGTTAGTAGAAAGTTAATACTGTTGGTTATAAGTTAGTACTGTTATATCAAGTTAAGTACTGCTTATGCGATATGGATGAGATATTTTTGTAATAGATACGTATAAGTTATTTGATTAGAAGATCATGATAATTCAGGAATATATTGTAAACCCAGTAGGACTCCTTGGTGTATAAAAGGAGGTCCTAGGGTATTAGGTTAGATATATCTCATATCTCTCATACATCTCTCATCATAGTTTAACCTAAGTCGATTAGCTTCAAGGTTTTGTAACCCTAACACTATTAAGAGTGTTCGTATTATATTGAGGTTGAAAGTTTGGTAAACTGTTTGTTATTGATCTTATTCATTACTGTTTCATTGAAATTCTTCTTAGTATCATTGACTAGATTCCGCATAGTCTTTGATATTCACAATCAAAGTTTCTATCATAGTTGTTTTGAATTTATTCAATACAACTTAGCCTTATACAAGCTAAGCAAGATCTATTCTATTGGGATCAACAAGTGGTATCAGAGCTTGTGAGAAGCTTTGAATAAGAAGAACCTTTACTACACACAAGATCTACTTTTTCAAGAAGCAATGGATTCTCAATCTACTCAAACCATCAAGCTACCCATACTCCAACCTGGTGAGTATGATCTCTGGAAGATGAGGATGGAGCAGTACCTACAGTGCATTGATTACACTCTATGGGAGATCGTAGAAAATGGTAATGCACCCATAGTAACAAAAACTGTTGATGGTAAGGAGACTGTTATCCCTCCTACAAGTGTTGAAGAGAAGGCACAAAGAAGGGCAGAGTTGAAGGCAAGAAGCACTTTGTTGATGGCTTTACCTAATGAGGTACTACACTGATTACAACCTCACGAAGAAACAACTAAAGCAATATGGTGTCCAGATTGATAGTGTTATAAAAAATTCTCCACAATCAGGTGAGTAATGCTAATAGTTAGATGTAGGAATTGTGATATGTTTATCTAGAAATGGATCGATCTTGGTCATGGTAGTATTAATTAATGTGAGATGTTAACAAACAGTTTATTATCATGGATTACTTCATTGCAGTGGCACACATTTTGCCTTTATAATCATATTTTACCACATACTCAAGTAAAACAGATTATCATAGTATTTTTAATTTAATAGAACATAAGATTATCCACACATAGAATTATAATCAATCCAGAACCTGATGTGTACTATCTCACCAACAACATGCGTACACATCGGCTACATGTTGATGTGTACACAACTCTAGCTGGAGTAGTTGGTCCACTCCGCGATGAAGCAAATGAGGTATGCTGTTGTGTCATGGGTCAAAAAAGGATTTATTCGAGTGTTAGAGAGAGTTAACGAATAGGACTAAGTTTTCATTTTTTTCGTGGTATCTTAGGCGAAACTTTTAAGATGCATACACACAACCAAGTATTTTTCTAAATGGTCTCAAATTCGGTAATTTGGTTCTTAATTTGTTTGAATTTTTTGGTACAGATTTGGAAATGACGAATCACGTGAGCATCATATGTTCACAGGATTGAGCTTAGGTTGAGGCGAAGTTGCAGTTCACAAAGAAAAATATACTAAAATGCAGTTAAGTATATTACTTTGTATCTTTTAAGAAACAACATCAACCTTTATAGATTGCGCAATAAATTTAGAATAAGTCTTTGGTTTCAATATCCCTTAGTTAGAGAAGTTTCACATAAACTTAGGCTAGACCATGTTACATTTGGTTTCCAACATGTTTTGAAAGTTTCATTTTAATTAACAAAGAGACTGAAATGACCATCAAAATAGAGTTAATAGAATCTAATAAAAGTCACGATTGAACGATGTTGGATACTTTGATGAAGATTTTTGTAAGTGATCTTAAATTTCCTAGAAGATGGAAGTAGTTGATTTGATGATGAGGTTCATCTCATCTTCTACTTGTGCCTTTGTCCATCTGTTTGCTAGAATATGATCAACCAATTTTATAACATATTAAATTGATTGGTCTCATTAGCCTAGGATGCGGTGATACCTTCTCGATTGTATTCGAGCTTCATATTAAGCTTAAATTTTTAAATGAAGCCAATTGATTGGATAATTTAGGTTTATTACTATTAAATATTGTAAGGGATCAAGATTATGGGAGTCTTATATGAAAAGATCTGGAAATGTAAGTTAATTTTTTTGAAATATGTATAGGCATATGTCATACAATCTGATTTAATATAGTAGACAAGGACTTTTCAACAGAAGCTACATATTGCAACTTATATGTTCTGTAAATATGCTGAGTATTTTCAAGCTCTGTTGGTTCCAAAGGTCATACATAAATCTACAAGATCATATCGTTGCATTGGTTCAAAGGTCGTCAATTAATGTATAGGACATATGTGTTATAATTTAGTCTGCGTTATTTACTTCATTGGGAAAAACAGATTTTCCTTTTACTGAAGATCAAATTTGTGTGCATTACAGAGAATAAGATAGAGAAGAATTCAAAAAGGTAATGACCGTGACGCGTAGTTATAATAGGCAATGGGCTTTTCTGAAGGGTGGACGTCGTGCTGGACATAGAGACAAAGGTCACATACAAAATGGAGGAGTGGTTGAATACTTTTTGGGTGAAGATGCTTATTAGATGTGTAAACTTAGTTTTTATGGTTAATCCCTTTAAAAGGGTGTTTCGAATTGCTTATTAGATGTTTTTAGTAGATAAGCAATTTTTGGTGTTTGGAGGAAGGCGCTGCTATTTTTGAATAAAAAAGTGCTTATGATAAGTATGATGAAACCTGTTCATTATTAGAGGCTGATAAGCATTTAAAATTAATCACAAATCCAAAGCACCCCTTAATATACAAAGGAAATATTTGCAACTCACTTAACATTTTCTTTGTTTATGATTTGTAGTTTACAAAAAGTTACAGTGACCAACTACTGAAAGCAGAGACAACTGAGGAAACTTAAGTAACGATGGACTTATAGATTCATCAAAAGATATTGTGTTTTTCACATCTTCACCTTCTTGCCTATATAAAATCCTGGATAGGAACTATTAATATATACCCCCTGCAAGAACATATTCATTGATTGTACTTAAAAAAAACTGTATCGTAATTGATTAACCGTTACTTTAAAAGGGAATATACATCCGTGTTAGTTTTCACATCATGTACTCCTTTTTGTATACTTTGTAATGACGGATACTTTATTAAGTTTTATTTCCTAATATCGGATTACCATACATTTCGTTTTTGTTCTTTATTCACTCTATAAATATTTTACGATTTTTGTAATTGATTAACCGTTACTTTATTTATTCCTTGGATACTCACAAGGCAAGCCCGCCCATTAGGCGGGCTTTGCAACTAGTATTTATATATGTAAAAAGACCTAATATAAAAAAACACTTTTTATGCTTGAAATGTTTTTTTTGCTAAATATCTATGTGATTATTTTGTTTAAATAAATTGTGTAATTCGGGTTATTCGTGTCAAACCGAAAACCGAACTGAACTCAAATTCGGTTTTCGGTTCGGTTGAAATCTAGTTCGGTTCGTTTTCGAGTTGACAAAAAAAAATTAATCGAATAAACCGATAACCGAACCGATCAACACCCCTAAATGGATATAGCCTTCGTAATGGGCAGCCTAAAAAGCCCAAAATGTAAAGGATATAACATGCATAGTAATAACAATGTTGTTGGGTCACATTAAGCCCAATCAAAGCCTGCAGCTATTTTGAAATGCTTTTGATTGTGTTTTCAATATTGTTTTGAGTATCATTGCATTTCAATCAAAATAATCAAACTTTTTATTGAAGTGCTTATTTATAAGTAGAATCAAATGCAGTAATTGAAGCTATTGCTTGATTGTTTTGATGGAAGTTAACGCTTTATGATGACTCATGGTGCTTTTCAATCCAAACAAACATCCTAATTTGATTAAAAATGTTCAGTGTTGTCATATTATGAATTAATAAATCATGTTATGAATGTAATATATCATATTTGACAGTACGACACAATAGTTATATAATAACCCATTCCAATTAATCGACCAGCTTATGATATTGTACCTGTGTTTCCTTCCAGATACAAAGTACATTTTTTCCTTATATTGCACCATTTTTGTCCATCGCTCCTGATTGTTGTCGAATTATTAGGTCTCTTGTCGAGGATTCTGCAAGTTTTATATCTCATATATGTAGATTTCTTCTACATTGTGACTGTTCAGAACTATCGAGCTGATAATAATATTCACTATTGACTGTTCAGAGCATATTAGAAGTTTAGTAAACGATTCCAAACACCCTATAATCTGTGAGAATTAAAAATAATTGATTATCATATATATTTATGTTTATTGATATTCACTTTGGTTGTTTGGGTGATGTAAACACAGGATCAAGCACCTCATGTAGCCAAAGTTGTTGAAAGGATAAAGCATCATTGCAGCTTACAACAAAAACCAGTTATGTGTGCAGATTAAACTATTACAAGTAGTGTTTTTCTAATTTTGTTGTAACATTGATTTTGAGTTTGTTGCAATGAAAATAGGACACGAGAGGCCAAGACGAGGAGGTGGCGTAGGATTCTAACAAATAAAAGTACAAGGTTAAAGATCACGAACAACTTTTATAAAGAGGGCAGGTATGCTGCTAAAACTATTGAGTGAATATGTGTTAAGTAGTTTGTTATGGTAATAGGCGATACTCAGTTGGAACTTGAAAGCCACCCAGAACATACTTTTAAAAAATAAAACGCCTTGAGTCTATTTATTCTGATTTAGATTATTATTTCAACAATGATGTTTTTGTAATCATGGTCATTGGTTAATGTTCTTATATATCAAAGAAATGTACTTTATCAAAGAAATGTACAGGATGAGGTTATTATATTGCATTTTTATTTCTCTCATTATTTTCAAAATCCGATTTATTTATTAAATTCACTTGTTTCAGGTGATTTTCGCAAATTTGAAGAAGCGGAATTTTAGCATGAAAATATTACAAAATTAAGTTAAAGATATAGGTAGTCACTTATCATGATACCTAGGTTTGTGTTGAATGTTATATATTATTTTATGTGATAACGAATGTAAAATTAATCGTATGTGTCTCACTACTACCATCATATTGGAACAATGTGTTTTTAAATTAGAAGAGCATTAAGTGTTTGTGAAATATGTCCATTGAATTTACCATTTTTTGTGTGCAAGAGACACTACTATAAATGGGTGTTCTTTCGGTATTGAATCTATCCATATTTCAATTATGTTGGACCTTCTCAATATGCACACCTTATAAGACTATTTTAGACCCGTTTTCAGGTAATTGATTATATTTTTTGTTTGATAGTTTCTTTACCATTTATATTTATTTTGGATTAAGTTGGAAAGAACCTACACTGAAATTTAGCATATTGGTGTAACCCCCACTACAATTGGTCTGGAACATTAGATATAAGAGGCATATCACCCATAAAGCGAGCTACACAAATGATCAACATTAGATTAAAAAATATTACTACTATTCTAAGTTAAATAAAGACAGATTTCGTAGTATGTAACAAACAGAATACTACAACTAAAAGTTAATTATGACAGCCTAACAGTTAGCTAATGGCAGTTTTTGATTGTGCTTAACTACTAACTTAAAGATTGCTAAACTTCTAAACTTATAACATATCATATGGTGGTTGTAGGCATCCGTTCTCCATCACCTCTGCACCATGAGATGAGTACCTAAGTTGACATATTCGTACTTTGGGAGACTGGACTATAACCCTTAAAAACGAATTTGCGAAGGTAAAACAAACATATTCAGTTTTAAGCTTTATTAATGCACCATACATTGAAACTAATTTTGTCATTTTTGCATTTGACATTTTTTCTGTTAATCTAAATTCTAAAACAGAGAAATGCAGTCCTGTGAGCCTCCACCAAAAAAAAGATCAACTTGGTGCTGCTGCTTTAAGAGTTGTTAAAGGAAACCTCACCTGATTAGAAACTCGAGCAAACACTAATGTTTTCGTAGAGGAAGCACAAGCAGTGTAAGTGATGAAAACAAGCTTAATTAAGTTGATTGTTTTTCAAAAAAAAATTAGTATCTTTTTCTTTTCTTTTTTCTTTCTTATTCTAGGTACCCTAAAATCATTATCAAGGGACTATTCGTGTAGTTTCAAAAAACTGTAAGAGTGTACTACTGTTTAATAAACACTCATAGTTAGTACATGACATCACATGATCTAATTTTTTAAGAACAACCCTATATCTGAAATGTATTATGATAGTTGAAAAAGGAAAGCCTTTGAACATAACAAAAGAAGTCGACCTTTATTATGAAAAGACATGTTTATGCTTTATTTATGTGGGAAAAAATTTCTTTTAACCTTACAAATGAAAGGGTCAAAAGATGTTCGGATTAAATTGGGACATTATTTTTACAGATTGAAAGGGGTTACACATGTCATATCGTATTAGGTTCAGATCATATTGGGAAAACTAGATACAACATCATACATTCTTACCTAAACAAATTGGTTAAAAAAACTATATCATTTTACTTTTAATATAACTTTTTAGTAAAAATGATTTTGGAGATTTCATTAAAAAAAAATCTTGTTTGGGCATCCTTTACCGAACGGGCTTTGGTGTTTTATTGTGCTCAATGGTTCATCTTCTTAATACAATATGACATGAGGTATAGGTTTATGATGCATTGGTATACAAAAACTTTTTGCTAGAATAGAAGGTTATTGTCATGACTCTTAATGTCCAATTTTTTTTTGTATTTTCAATACATTTCTTATGTATTTTCCGTTGCATCATGTGCAGTGAAAGATGGTTATTCTTGGAAAAAGTTGAAGGACGTACAAGCGAAAGGAGTAGGTAATTTGCTTTTTTTCTTAAAATACATCTTAATTCAATTGGCACTAACCTAATTACCTAAACGACCATGATTACTTACAATATTCTACTATTTTAGGTACTACACTGATTACAACCTCACGAAGAAACAACTAAAGCAATATGGTGTCCAGATTGATAGTGTTATATAAATTCTCCACAATCAGGTAAGTAATGCTAATAGTTAGAGATGGGAATTATGATATGTTTATCTAGAAACGGATTGATCTTGGTCACGATGGTATTAAATAAAGTGAGATGTTAACAAACAGTGTATTATCGTTGCTTACTTCATTACAGTGGCACACATTTTGCCTTTATAATCAAATTTTTCCACATACTCAAGTAAAACAGATTATCATAGTATTTTTAATTTAATAGAACATAAGATTATCCACACATTGAGTTATAAACAATCTAGAACGTGATGTGTACTATCTTGTCTACAACATGCGTACACAGCGGCTACATACTGATGTGTACACAACTCTAGCTGGAGTAGTTGGTCCACTCCGCGATGAAGCAAATGAGGTATGCTGTTGTGTCATGGGTCAAAAAAGGATTTATTCGAGTGTTAGAAAGAGTTAACAAATAGGACTAAGTTTTCATTTTTTTTCGAGGTATCTTAGGCGAAACTTTTAAGATGCATACACACAACCAAGTATTTTTCTAAATGGTCTCAAATTCGATAATTTGGTTCTTAATTTGTTTGAATTTTTTGGTACACATTTGGAAATGACGAATCACATAAGCATCATATGTTCACATGATTGAGCTTAGGTTGAGGCGAAGTTGCAGTTCACGAAGAAAAATCTACTGAAATGCAGTTAAGTATATTACTTTGTATCTTTTAAGAAACAACATCAACCTTTGTAGATTGTGCTATAAATTTAGAATAATCCTTTGGTTTCAATATCCCTTAGTTAGAAAAGTTTCACATTAACTTAGGCTAGACCATGTTACATTTGGTTTCCAACATGTTTTGAAAGTTTCATTTTAATTAACAGAGAGACTGAAATGACCATCAAAATAGAGTTAATAGAATCTAATGAAAGTCACGATTGAACGATGTTGGATACTTTGATGAAGATTTTTGTAATTTTTGTAAGTGATCTTTAATTTCCTAGAAGATGGAAGTAGTTGATCTGATGATGAGGTTCATCTCATCTTCTACTTGTGCATTTCTCCATCTGTTTGCTAGAATATGATCAACCAATTTCAAAACAGATTAAATTGATTGGTCTCATTAGCCTAGGATGCGGTGATACCTTCTCGATTGTATTCGAGCTTCATATTGAGCTTAAATTTTTAAGTGAAGCCAATTGATTGGATAATTTAGGTTTATTACTATTAAATATTGTAAGGGATCAAGATTATGGGAGTCTTATATGAAAAGATTTGGAAATGTAAGTTAATTTTTTTGAAATATGTATAGGCATATGTCATACAATCTGATTTAATATAGTAGACAAGGACTTCTCAACAGAAGCTACATATTGCAACTTATATGTTCTGTAAATATTTTGAGTATTTTCAAGCTCTGTTGGTTCCAAAGGTCATACATAAATCTACAAGATCATATCGTTGCATTGGTTCAAAGGTCGTCAATTAATGTATAGGACATATGTGTTATAATTTAGTCTGCGTTATTTACTTCATTGGGAAAAATAGATTTTCCTTTTATTGAAGATCAAATTTGTGTGCATTACAGAGAATAAGATAGAGAAGAATTTAAAAAGGTAATGACCATAACATGTAGTTATAATAGGCAATGGGCTTTTTTGAAGGGTGGACTCCGTGCTGTACATAGAGACAAAGGTCACATACAAAATGAAAGAGTGGTTGAATACTTTCTGGGTAAAGATGCTTATTAGATGTGTAAACTTAGTTTTTATGGTTAATCCCTTTAAAAGGGTGTTTCGAATTTCTTATTAGATGTTTTTAGTAGATAAGCAATTTTTGGTGTTTGGAGGAAGAAGCTGCTATTTTTGAATAAAAAAGTACTTATGATAAGTATGATGAAACCTGTTTATTAGAGGCTGATAAGCATTTAAAATTAATCACAAATCCAAAGCACCCCTTAATATACAAAAATATTTGCAACTCACGTAACATTTTCTTTGTTTATGATTTGTAGTTTACAAAAAGTTACAGTGACCAACTAGTGAAAGTAGAGACAACTGAGGAAACTTAAGTAACGATGGACTTAAAGATTCATCAAAAGATATTATGTTTTTCACATCTTCACCTTCTTGCCTTTATAACATCTTGGATAGGAACTATTAATATATACCCCCTGCAAGAACATATTCATTGATTGTACTTAAAAAAAAACTGTATCGTAATTGATTAACCGTTACTTTAAAAGGGAATATACATTCGTGTTAGTTTTCACATCATGTACTTCTTTTTGTATACTTTGTAATGACGGATACTTTATTAAGTTTTATTTCCTAATATCGGATTACCATACATTTCGTTTTTGTTCTTTATTCACTCTATAAATATTTACGGTTTTTGTAATTAATTAACCGTTACTTTATTTATTCCTTGGATACTCACAAGGCAAGCCCACCCATCAGGCGGGCTTGCGGCGGGCTTTGCAACTATATTTATATATGTAAAAAGACCTAATATAAAAAAACACTTTTTATGCTTGAAATGTTTTTTTTGCTAAATATCTATGTGATTATTTTTCTTAAATAAATTGTGTAATTCGGGTTATTCGTGTCAAACCGAACTGAATTCAAATTCAGTTTTTGGTTCGGTTGAAATCTAGTTCGGTTCGGTTCGTTTTCGAGTTGATCAAAAAAAAATTAATCGAATAAACCGATAACCGAACCGATCAACACCCCTAAATGGATATAGCCTTCGTAATGGGCAACCCAAAATGTAAAGGATATAGCATGCATAGTAATAACAATGTTGTTGGGTCACATTAAGCCCAATCAAAGCGTGCAACTATTTTGTCGTTTTATGTGATGGTATTTAGTATATATACTAATAGGATTGCATTTCTGACAAGTTTTGGGTATTTTTGATAATATTTTTTTTCAAAAACAACTTGTAATAGATATAAACGGGTATTAAAATTGATTAAAACAAGTTTGCAGTGAGTTTGGATATTCCGGTAATTTTGACCACCATTGATCGTCGTTGACCATGGTTGACCGCTTTGTTCGACTGATTTACAAAAATCGAAAAGGTTCGTGGCTCAGTAGCGATTAATCGGCCTTGTAGGCCTTTTTTCAACACTGGATTATAGTGTTAATCGATTTAAAATGTACATAAGTTATTATTTTTACAATTCCGTGTATTGAATTTTTTTTCCCTATTAAATCAAATATCTTTTGAATTCCTTCTTTTTCTTTTTTCTAATGTACCCTAGTCGGCAAGTTAGTTAACCGGTTACCTTATACTTATCATGTATGTCTCACTTATACCCACATCCAAACCTCACAAACACATAATTTATTCACCATCACTTTCATACACAGTGATTTGTTTTAGGGATGAGCATGGTTCTGGAACCGGTGGAACTGGAACCGGAACCGAAGGATCCGAGAACTGAATTTTAAGAAAAAGTAGGAACTGAGAACCGGACCAATATATTTTTCGGTTCCGGTTCTGGTTCTTTGGGTCTACCCAGATAGGAATCGATATTCTGGAAAAAAACCTAATGCACTAATGAATTAAGGCAATAAAAATCATAAAAATTGAATCATGATTCTATGTGTTTTAAAACACAACTTAATGATAAAAGTAAAAAAGCCAAACAAATTGAATCATGATCAATATTTATTTACACAAACTCGTGGGTATATAACTATATTTTCATAGTTATACATGAATTAAACTAAAGTAGCAGTAGCTTATGACCATCTCGTTAAATTACAAATAAAAATCAAATATAAAACTTACCTCCATTGTTTTGATAATGAGTTTAATGGATTAAAGCTTAAGGTTTAAGGTGTTTGGCTGTGTTTTTAAAGTAGACTACTATGGTTTTTTATGGTACATATAATTTATGATTAATTTCATATATCACCATACTATCATGATTAATTCATATATACTCAAAGTGCAAATATTGAATGCATAATGTATAATGTTTTTATGTGACAACCATGACTTGAGCAGGTTGGTCAAATCGTAGTGTTGACCTAAATGTATCTGTTGCAATGTATGGTTATGTGTTTATACGTGTTTATATGTGTTTGTGTGGGACATGTGAGATTGGATAATCAATCCATTAAGCGTGATCGTCTCATTGGGATTGGATTTGTGTTGAATTTTGTGAAGTTCATTTCGTTCACTTTTGGTGACAAGGAAATGATTTCGGTGATTGAAGCGGTTTCGCGTTAATTGTGTAAGTAATTATACGTATACGTATTTTTGTGTTAGTAATTTAAGATAAGTTTAGGTTTTAGAGGTTAAGTTAAGAGAAATGAGTTATTTGATGGAGAAATTTCATTTTAATCACTTATAGTGATAATGAAATTGATTGGGTATTTTGAGAAAATTGTTTTGGTTAATATGTGGATGTCTAGGTGATGGATTAAAATGGGAAGTGTGTCATTTGTGAAAGAAATGAGTTTGTTAAAATATGAGAGTTTTTGGAAGACTTTCTATTTTTAGAAAGTGAATTTGTGAAATGAAAAGTATTTTTGGAAAGTTAATTATTTTTAAAAGTCTAGTAAATTGCGTTTAAGCAAAAAGGTATGTGCAAATAAGCTTAGGTTTTTATAAAAACTTAAGGTAAAGCAAATAATTAAGTAATTAATAAATAAATAAAAAAAATATTTTTTTATAGATGAATAGTAAAAACGAATTTAAAGAGGATAAGGGGAAAGAAAAGAAAAAAAAGAGTTTTAAAAGGAAACAAACTCTAATTAGATATTATCTATAATTAATTGGGGGCCTATAAATACAAAATAAATCTCATAACCCTCCTCCCCTATTGCTCGACCGATCCAGAGAAAAAAAAGAGAAGAAAATTTTTAGGGTTTAAGGTATTTTCTAATTCTTTGTTTAATTCTAGTTTTTATTTTAATTCTTGTAATCTAAGCATGATGGATTAGGTTTAATCATGAAAATAAATTAGGGTTTATAAATTAGGGTTTTAAATTTTCTAGATTTTATAGTTTAATGATGCTTTTTTGATCATTGGTTCAATTGGTTTCGTGATTTAATCATGCGTTAGGGTCTAAATCGCCCGAAATAGTTGTTTAATTCACTGCAGAAAATTAGGAAGTTTTATAACGGTCATAACTCAATCATAAATTATCAAATAAACAATTTACAACATACTGGAGATAACCTCAGAGAGTCTACTTTCCAGCAAAGTTGGTCTCGTGAGTTTTTATGGTCGGGAAGTGGGTCAAAAGGTCTTTACAAAATCAGTGTGTAAAACTGTGACGAATTTCAGTTTTGGTTTTGATTTTTCTAAAAGTACTTAGACATTTAGTTAGAGGCTCTAAATCACGTGGAAGTTAGTTTATATATTGTGTGTGACCCTTGAATTTTTGCTAAGTAATTTATGAAGTTTAAGTGGGTTATCTAACGTCATACTTTTAGGGGGTCAGATTCTGGCCGAGTTCTGGACACTTTGGATTAATAAATTTCTAAAGGGTATTTATAAAAGGGTAATGACTTTGGGAGAGCTAGAAGAGGTTCATAAGACATATATGTAGCATGTTGAATTTTGGTTTGAATTGTGGAAGTGTTTAAGTGGTACGTTTAGGACGCGTAAGTGAGTATAAAATTCTGCTCTAATCCGGAAAATTTAAAGTGTAGTATTGAAGTGTAAATGGTGTATATAAGAGTTGGAAAGGTTTAAAATAAGTATAGAACTATGGTAGATAGCTTAGATATCCATCATAGTTGAGGTTACATCATATTGGGTTGAATGCCTAATTGATGATAGCTTATTGTGTGCTTAATTGTTTAGATTATCCGTGAAGTGTTTGTGAAGCTTTAGTTGGATTCTTTTGGGAAGCTAAGCATCAGGTGAGTTTCATAGTCTATCTTTTAATGTTTTAAATTGGGATGGAAATGATGCTAAGTGTTTTGGAAATGTTTTGAATTGCTGTGATTATGTGTTTTGATTGTGTGTGGACATTATGTGACTGCATTTGGCTTGTTGTTGCATGATATTGTGTTGTGTTAAGGATCATTAATAGTGGGGCTAATCATCTCACGGATCATTAATTTGAGATTGATCAACTTAGTGAATTGGTATGGGTCCAGGCCTAAACATAAGCTTCAGCTGGTAGACTTTTATTTGCGTAAGTGACGTATGTGGGATCGGAGGGGTACGCCTACCCAGTATATGTATGGTTGGTTTGATACAGTGATTTGGTTTGCATGTTAGCATAAGTTCATATGTTGCATAATTGTCCTATATTGTTTTGATAATCACAGTAATTGGTTTGAAAGGTTTATAATGTGTGTCTTAAACCTATGACTCTCACCAACCGTTGTGTTGACGTTTTTAAGCATCATTTTTAGGTGAGCTTAATGGTGCTAAGATAGAGCGAAGTGGCTAGAAGAGACCGTAGGATGCTTGGAGTTTATTTATGCTTTCTGTTTTGAATAATTGCGTTTGCATGAATTGTTTGGATTATGTTTTGCATGTCATTTATTGACGAGACCTCTTTCTCATTAATAAAGACACCATTAGGTTTTGGGTATTGTTATGACACTTTGTGTCTTTGCTTTACTTTAGTTTTCATTTTAGTATTCTCTATATAGACACCATGTGTTGTGATGATATCCATTCTTGTTTACGCCTCGCGTTTCCGCCTTGGCGGGGTGTGACAGATTGGTATCAGAGCCTTTGGTTATAGAGAACTAGGTGGTTGAGCCTAGACTATAGCTTAAGGGTCCCTCATATAGTTGCATTTTAGGGCATAAGTGTTTGTGTACGTATATACCGTATGTTCCCGCTACCTAAAAGCTTTGAAATTCTTTCTATTTTGAATTACTACTATATAATATGAAATATATACTTTTTCATTATGGGGATCTAATAGTATATACCCCTTTGTTATTGTTTTAGTCATGTCTTCCCCTACCCCTAGGAGATATCGTTGGGAGATTGTTTACCTCACTGGACCCGCGGAGTTGGGTGACTTTTGAGAGAGAAAAGTCAAACCCAAGCGAGGCCCAACATAAGTTTATTTCATTTTCTACCTCGATGCGTTGCTATAATCGAGGATTGCTTTTATATTTTGGGTCACGATGTGACTTCTGTTTCGTTTGGTCGATTGGGATTTTATGGTTCGTTAGATGGATTATCATGTTTGAGTTATATTTGGATTATTATTAAGTGCTATGTGGTAGATGTGTGTTATCATTGAGATGTGTGGTCTTGGAAGTAAGTACACGTGTGAAAAAGGTGCAATTATAATTATGGTCGCGAACATAATTATAAAGGATTTTATTTAATAAAGGAAAAAGATTACAAGGCTTTTTAAAATGAAAAATTACATTAAGATAATACAAAATAAGAATGAAATTAAGCTATTATTAAACTCCTTACCACTACTCCTACTCCTTGATGCTTTTGTTGAGTGAAAGAGAGGTCATTTTTTTTAGGCTTGAGGGAAGGAGATCCAGTTTAGTACACGCTTCCTCTTAACTTAAATCTTGGCCCTTTATTCCTTTGAATCATGGATGCCCGTTTTAGCACTTGGTCAAAATTTGAAGAACACGGATTGCCAGTCGTGGCAATCCTTGTGAAAGAATGCTCTGTGTTTCTTTTACACTATTTTTCGTGTATATTATATTTTGGGTGTGTTTCTTCATTAGGACGGGCGTGTTCTTTCCCTTGTCGTAAGACCTTTTACTTCTTCTCTTCTTGACATTCACAAGCTTTGATGACGTTTTTTCTTGCTGAGTCTTAGCTGTGACTTGGAATTCTTTTTACCACATCATTAATTGAAAGGGGGTGGTTAATTTGGCGTATAATTTGAGTGGGTGAAATAAGGAGAATGGTAAACAGTAAAACTGTCTTTTCCCGCCCCCCTTTTCTCTTTTCTTTAGGTTTGAACGGGAAAATTAAGGGGCAGTTGACCTTGGGACTTTGGATTCATTATTAAAAGGAGAATGGGCTGGGGAATATGGTTTTGGTGCTATTTAAAAAGATAACGTGTTAGCCTTTTATTTTAAAAAGGATAAACGATGTTAGTTAATTCAGGACATTTAATGAATTTTGTTTAACATTAAGCTGTTAGGCTATTTGAAGGTTTTTTGTCCTTTTGGTAGGTTGACCAATGGTTTTACTAAGGTTGATTGTTTTGACCAATTTGCTTGAACTCGCGGCCTCTTGTGGCACTCTAATTCCGTCAAGTGTCGTGTTTTGTCCGATTTTGTATTGTTTTCTTGTGTTATTGCAATATCATTTACCTACACATCACAAATGAAAAAACAAGCATTATACAAGCATTAATTTGCACAAATTTGACATTTTTAAGTCATTTGTGGTATAAAAAGGATATGTGTTTTCTCACATTATCAAAATTCCCCGAAAACTAAGTGATTGTCGTGTCTCACGCAAAAATGTATATGCTTTTAAAACCAAAATACTTCAAAAAACCTCCCAAACTAATCCTTTGAAAGTAGCAATGGTTCTTTTGTGGGGAAGTTAACGAAATCATAGTTTAAAAACACCCCGCTTTCATTTTTTTTAATATTTTTTCATTTTTTGTGTTTTTTCATAATTTACAACTTCCAAATTATTAATGTGTGACATTATGTATTTGGCTTTCATTAATTCATTGATACTTTAGGATCACGGAAACAATAAGCAACAAAAAAGTGTCCAAATGGGATAATTATTGGTCCCGACTTTACCTCTCCAGCCAAGCTTAAAAACAAGATCATAGTAAAAAAAAATACAAGTTATGATGTGCTAACATACTTCATAAAAAGCTTAATAATTGTTGGAATTTACTTTTCCTCCCTTATTTTACTGAATTCCTCTAAGGGATTTATTTTTATTTTTGGGGACAAAATAAATTATGTCCTTATTAATAAAGTAAACCCGGTTTAGACCATTAATAGTTTGAAATCCTTTCCTAAAGAGACGATGTGGTGAAAATAAAGTCCACATTAAGGTTCTAAATTCACATGATTTAGGGGTTATCCTTTTTATTTCATCCGAAACAACTCAACTACGAGTCCAGAGACGGAGGCTTTATTTAGATAACACCGGAGTCGAAATTTGGCTTTTAATTCTGTCTTATTTATTATTTCTTTATAGGCAACATTATTAAAACCTCAGAGTCCGTTAGAAAGCTTGCAACATCGGTTGTGAAGCCGGTTAAGAGGATGCAACAAACATATTTCGACCTCGGTAATTTCCTCGACCTTTTAGAAGGCTGCAACATCGGTTGTGAGCCGACAAGATGTAACAAACTTTTATCAGTCTCGGATTATTATAACTATGTGCCTTATTTTGAAGACTACCACATCGGTTGTGAGCCGGCAAGAGGTAGTAAACTTTTATCAGCCCACAGTTTTTATTATTATTACCTCCACCCTTTAAACGACTGTTACATCGGTATGCTGGCCGACCATGATCCAGAAGTCTTATTTCGGCTTTAGTTTATTACATAACTTTTATTATTATTAGCTAAATTTCAAGTCCTGCGGTCTTTTAACAACTGCCACATCGGTATGCGAGCCGACCATGGTCCAGGAGTCTATTTCCCCACAACACTGAGAAAACCTCAATGTGTAACTTAATTTCACCAGATGGACTTTCTACGAAAGGATCTAAACTAAGAATTGCAAAAACCAAAGAAACTTTATTTATTTAACAATTATATAATGGTGAAACAAGCTAATGGGAGAAAAAGCCACAATTAACTCTCATGAGCCTTAAAGAAATCCAACTATTCTATGTTTAGAATCAAAACTTATACTCTACTCTATTATCTCTTGTTCTTCACAATTTAAAATTTCTAATAAAGAAACTCGTGAATACTTAGCCTAGCGAATTAAGATCGGCACTTTAACAAGTCACATAGACTGGCAACAATCTCAACTCTAATAAATCGATCTTCGCATATTTAAAATCAATTATGGGAACTTGCAAAGTCTTTACTTTTTAAGCTAGACTTGCGTTTTATAGCTTCTTGTATAAAAGATTAGCAAAGTCAATCTACTTAAAGTTAAGGAGAAAGCTAAGATATAAAACCGGTCGGGTTAAAATTTACTTTTCATTCTCACCAACGGAAAACCTACATTCGTGTGAACTATTTTTTTATTTATTCAACTAACTATTTTTTTAAACATTTTTTTATATGAACAATAAACTAGATACTAAGACTTAAAAATTTAAAATTTTGGCCAAAATGGGGTTGCGAGGGACACAGCAAGGCACAGGTAAGATCACATTTCGATAGAAATTTCCCCCACACTTAGAATGGAACATTGGCCTCAATGTTCAAAAATATCGGGTTTTACCCCCATACTTATGAATGAAAAAGGCAAATGCAAAAAATTCTAAGTGTGAAAAGGGAAACACAATATATATACATGATCAGGATTGAGATTGAAGACCAGATGATTGGAGGATTGAAAACAAGCACGGGTCTTCATGATCTTAAAGAATCCTGCAAAAACAATACCACATAC
>BQNB010090763.1:11090-27059 GCA_026074375.1 Tanacetum coccineum | reverse complement strand
TGTTGGAACATTCTTCAAAAGTCCGAGAAACATTAAAGTCTCCAAGTAAGACCCAAGGAGAATTACCAGCAAGAGCTTTATGACGATAGGTTTTGTCGAGCAAATCTACTCGCCAAAGGTATCTTGTTTTTAGTAAAGGGTTTATATTCGATGAAATGCTCAAATGACGATGAAAGTTAGGTCGAGCAAATCTGCTCGCCAAAGGTATCTTCTTTTTGGTAAAGGGTTTATACCTGATATAATTGCTCAAATGATGACGAAAGTTATGTCGAGCAAATCTGCTCGCCAAAGGTATCTTGTTTTGGGTAAAGGGTTTGTACCAAATGAAATGCTCAAATGAAGACAGTAGTTATGTCGAGCAAATTTGCTCGCCAAAGGTATCATGTTTTTTTTTTCTTTTTCTTAAAGGTAAATTTATTAAGAAAAGGCCCAAAAAAAGGCAAAGTTTACACAAAGGAACAAGCCAAAGAGAAAATAAGAGCTAGGACACATCCCTAACCCACCTCAAAGGCAACAAAAAACAAAATGGCATTGGACAATCCCCAAGCTCAAGATAACAACCCAAGCAAAAACATAAAGAGTCTAAACCAGTTAACTGAGGGAGAAAGATAAACTCTGAATCTACAGTGAAACTTGGGACC
This sequence comes from Tanacetum coccineum, assembly GCA_026074375.1. Classification (NCBI taxonomy): domain Eukaryota; kingdom Viridiplantae; phylum Streptophyta; class Magnoliopsida; order Asterales; family Asteraceae; genus Tanacetum; species Tanacetum coccineum. The sequence goes on along the minus strand of BQNB010090763.1, from coordinate 26,418 downwards.
AACCAAAATCCACTGAACCATCACCATCTACCAACTCCAACTCAGAAAACATAAACTCAATACATATAGCAAATAACAAAATATATAAGAATTACAACCATATCACAAACCAAAGCTAATCCAAATGACTTCAAACCTTGACAACCCACTGCCATCCAAACAGCAACAATGAAGGACTGCCTCCTTAAAAAAACCTTTCTAGGGAAAAACCCAAGGGGAAAAACCCCAAGAAAGGAAAAAAGAGAACAGCTCCACAGCAGAAACACCACATCAAAATAACCATAGCAGAATATCCACATCAAGACATAGAACAAGCAATAACCATCAATAACCATCCCAAAACATTGGTGCATAAACAGAAACCAGCTCTATCTTCATAACATTTATCAGAGCAGATCTGCATAAAAACATTAGAAAGCCCAAAGCACCACATCATAGGAAACCACATGAACCTGCTAGAGTCATAACAAGGACAAAAGTGATTCCAAATCCTATTACAATCCCATAATCCAGTCCCACCATGGGACCAGAAACCCCAAAATAAACCCTTATGCACATATCCTAACATTAATCCATATCATCATACAAGTCATGAACCATATCCCTATAAAATGCTCAAATGATTACGAAAGTTATGTCGAGCAAATCTGCTCGCCAAAGGTATCTTGTTTTGGGTAAAGGGTTTAGACCCGATGAAATGCTCAAATGATGACGAAAGTTATGTCGAGCAAATCTGCTCGCCAAACGTAACTTGTTTATGGTAAAGGGTTTATACCCGATGAAATGCTCAAATGATGACGGTAGTTATGTCGAGTAAATTTGCTCGCCAAAGGTATCTTGTTTTGGGTAAAGGGTTTATACCCGATGAAATGCTCAAATGACTACGAAAGTTATGTCGAGCAAATGTGCTCGCCAAAGGTATCTTGTTTTGGGTAAATGGTTTATACTCAATGAAATGCTCAAATGATGACGAAAGTTATGTCGAGCAAATCTTCTCGCCAAATGATGGCGGTAGTTAAATCGAGCAAATGAAATGCTCAAATAATGGCGGTAGTTATGTCGAGCCAATGAAATGCTCAAATGATGGCGGTAGTTATGTCGAGCCAATTTGCTCGCCAAAGGTATCTTTTTTTTGGGTAAAGGGTTTATAGCCGATGAAATGCTTAAATGATGATGAAAGTTATGTTGAGCAAATATGCTCGCCAATGGTATCTTCTTTTGGGTAAAGGGTTTATACCCGATGAAATGCTCAAACGACGACAAAAGTTATATCGAGCAAATATGCTCGCCAAAGGTATCTTGTTTTTGGTAAAGGGTTTATACCCGATGAAATGTTTAAATGATGACGAAAGTTATGTCGAGCAAATCTTCTTGCCAAAGGTATCTTGTTTTTGGTAAAGGGTTTATACCCGATGAAATGCTCAAATGATGACGAAAGTTATGTCAAGCAAATCTGCTCGCCAAAGGTATCTTATTTTTGGGTAAAGGGTTTATAGCCGATGAAATACTTAAATGATGATGAAAGTTATTTCGATCAAATCTGCTCGCCAAAGGTATCTTGCTTTTGGTAAAGGGTTTATACCCGATGAAATGTTCCAATGATGACGAAAGTTATGTCGAGCAAATCTGCTCGCCAAAGGTATCTTGTTTTGGGTAAATGGTTTATACCCGATGAAATGCTCAAATGATGACGAAAGTTATGTCGAGCAAATCTTCTCGCCAAAGGTATCTTGTTTTGCGTAAAGGGTTTGTACCCAATGAAATGCTCAAATGATGATGGTAGTTATGTCGAGCAAAGCTGCTCGCCAAAGGTATCTTATTTTGGGTAAAGGGTTTATAGCCGATGAAATGCTCAAATGATGACGAAAGTTATGTCGAGCAAATCTGCTCGCCAAAGGTATCTTATTTTGGGTAAAGGGTTTATAGCCGATGAAATGCTCAAATGATGACGAAAGTTATGTCGAGCAAATCTTCTCGCTAAAGGTATCTTGTTTTGGGTAAAGGGTTTATACCTGATGAAATGCTCAAACGATGACGGTAGTTATATCGAGCAAATTTCATCGCCAAAGGTATCATGTTTTTGGTAAAGGGTTTAGACCCGATGAAATGCTCAAATGATGACGAAAGTTATGTCGAGCAAATCTGCACGCCAAAGGTATCTTGTTTATGGTAAAGGGTTTATACTCGATGAAATGCTCAAATGATGATGGTAGTTATGTCGAGTAAATTTGCTCGCCAAAGGTATCATGTTTTTGGTAATAGGTTTATACCCGATGAAATGCTCTAATGATGACGAAAGTTATGTCGAGCAAATCTGCTCGCCAAAGGTATCTTGTTTTTGGTAAATGGTTTATACCCGATGAAATGCTCGAATGATGACGAAAGTTATGCCGAGCAAATCTTCTCGCCAAAGGTATCTTGTTTTGTGTAAAGGGTTTGTACCCAATTAAAAAGCTCAAATGATGACGGTAGTTATGTCGATAAAATTTGCTCGCCAAAGGTATCTTATTTATAGGTAAAGGGTTTATAGCCGATGAAATGCTTAAATGATGATGAAAGTTATGTCGAGCAAATCTGCTCGCCAAAGGTATCTTGTTTTTGGTAAAGGGTTTATACCCGATGAAATGTTCAAATGATGACGAAAGTTATGTCGAGCAAATCTGCTCGCCAAAGGTATCTTATTTTTGGTAAAGGGTTTATACCCGATGAAATGCTCAAATGATGACGAAAGTTATGTCAAGCAAATCTGCTCGCCAAAGGTATCTTGTTTTGGGTAAAGGGTTTATACCTGATGAAATGCTCAAATGATGACGGTAGTTATGTCGAGCAAATTTGATCGCCAAAGGTATCTTGTTTTGGGTAAAGGGTTTATACCCGATGAAATGCTCAAATGATGACGAAAGTTATGTCGAGCAAATCTGCTCGCCAAAGGTATCTTGCTTTTTTTTTCTTTTTCTTAAAGGTAAATTTATTAAGAAAAGGCCCAAAAAGGCAAAGTTTACACAAAGGAGCAAGCCAAAGAGAAAATAAAAGTTAGGACACATCCCTAACCCACCTCAAAGGCAACAAAAAACAAAATGGCATTGGACAATCCCCAAGCTCAAGATAACAACCCAAGCAAAAACATAAAGAGTCTAAACTACTTAACTGAGGGAGAAAGATAAACTCTGAATCTACTCACAAACCAAAGCTAAACCAAATGACTTCAACCTTGACAACCCACTGCCATCCATACATCAACAATGAAGGACTGCCTCCTTAAAAAAACCTTTCTAGGAAAAACCCAAAGGGAAAAACCCCAAGAAAGGAAAAAAGAGAACAGCTCCACAGCAGAAACACCACATCAAGATAACCATAGCAGAATATCCACATCAAGACATAGAACAAGCAATAGCAATCAATAACCATCACAAAACATTGGTGCATAAACAGAAGCCAGCTCTATCTTCATAACATTTATCAGAGCAGACCTGCATAAAAACATTAGAAAGCCCAAAGCACCACATCATAGGAAACCACATGAACCTGCTAGAGTCATAACAAGGACAAAAGTGATTCCAAATCCTATTACAATCCCATAATCCAGTCCCACCATGGGACCAGAAACCCCAAAATAAACCCTTATGCACATATCCTAACATTAATCCATATCATCATACAAGTCATGAACCATATCCCTATAATACTTACTTCTATCAATGGGAAGGCCCCAAATCTCAGAAGCATCAATCACATCAGGGGTTTGTTTTAACTTTAGGCTTCTCAATCTAAGTCTAACAGTGCTAACCACGACCTCAAACAAACTATCCTCAGATCTATCCATTTGTTGAAAAATCCTAGAATTTCTTTCCTGCCAAATGAAATAGATAGCAGCCCCAAAAACAAGTCTTTGAATGATGCTCCAAATCTTATTACTAGCTGGCTTATTGGATATCCAAGAAATAACATTAGCCCAAACATTACTTATGTTTTCCATCTTACCCATAGGTTTTAATCTTTCCCACAATCTTTTGGAGTAAGTACAGGCAAAAAATAAGTGACTATGAGATTCATTTTCATTTCTACACAAATGACACGATAAATCACTAACACTAAACCATCTAGCCAATCTGTCTTTTGTTTTTAATCTCCCTTTAACAGCAATCCATGAAATGAAAGAGTGTCTAGGGATACACTGAGAGTACCAAATATGCTTATACCAAATCACCTTAGGGAACTCAGGTTTTATGGCTTTCCAAACCTCTGCCACACTGAAACCCTTTTCCTTACCTTTTTTATTGACCCAATAAACCTTATCATCAACATTATGATTAATAACAGGAACCGGGACATCTAATACAGTACTAAACCTCCCCTCCCACTCTTCAGGCCAAGACCATATCCCATTCTGAATTAAATCACATACTTTATCCTTAAAGCTAAAGCCAAACTGAACAATGGTTCTATGATCAATAAGCTTACTCAAAGGACCATTCGAATTCCATTTATCAAACCAAACATTACAACTAGACCCATTACCAATTCTGACATTAACATGATTTTTAATTCTATCTCTTAAATCGAGGAGTTGAGCCCAGACCCAGGAATGACCTTTTAAAACCCCATCATCCCAAAAACTCCTACCCTTAAGCTTATGGATATTAATCCATTTAACCCAAATAGAGTCCTTGCATGCTAATATAAAATCCCTTCTCACAAGCCTCATCAATTTTAGCTTTCAAATAATCCCATTCCAAATTTTCCTCAATCTCAATTTCCTCTGATAACATAGCAAACCTATTTTCAGAACTAGTCCCCTCCTTCTTATTTATCTTCTTCCCACTACCCACATTATTTGTCAACTTAGAGTTATTATTGTCAGGGCAAAATAAAATAATGAAGCACTCAATAAACCTGTAAGGAACGAAAAATTGAAGAAATCACTGAATTCCCTTCCTGCAAATGACAAACTTTTATTCCTCCAATCAATAAACACAGTTCTTAACAGCAAAAAAAAAAAAAATCAATCAAGACCCTACAATCACTAGCTTTAATTCTCCTAGAAGCTAAAGGAACACCAAGATACCTTATAGGCAATGTACCTTCCCTAAATGGCATAGCCATTAAGATTTCATTCTTAGCATCAGGGCACACATTACTAAAGAACACTTCACTTTTACTCATACTAGGATATAAGCCAGAGGCCAAACTAAACTCATCTAAACCTCTCCTGAGAATTGAAGCAGAGACCACATCACCATGACATAACATAAGTAAATCATCTGCAAAACAGAGACTAGTAATTTTAAGCTTACTACAACCCGTATGATACTTAAACCTACTATCCCTTTTAATTTGTCTCTTAACCATAAGGTTTAAAACCTCCATTACAAGGGTAAACAGGTAGGGTGATATTGGATCACCCTGCCTTAGACCCCTTTTTGCCTTAAAAAACCCATGAGAATCCCCATTAACACAAACAGAAAACGAGGCAGTCTTTAAACAAACCATAATCCAATTAATCATAACAGGATGAAAACCGAACTCCTTAAGGCAAAACTCTAGAAAAGACCAACTAACAGTATCATAAGCCTTCATAATGTCAATCTTAAAAGCACAACAACCAGTACCATACTTCCAATTATATCCTTTTAAAAATTCCTGGGCTAATAAGATGTTATCACTAATCTGTCTACCCGGTATAAAGGCACTTTGATTAACATCTACAAGCTCACTTAGGACAGTTTTAAGCCTATTTGTAATCACCTTACTAATTCCCTTATACACAATGTTACAACAGGAAATCGGACGGTAATCAATGACTCTAGCAGGGGTTTTGGATTTAGGAACAAGAGATATTAAAGTTGTGTTAAACTCACCCAAGAGCTTCCCACTAGTGAAAAATTCTTTGATTGCAGCACACACATCATTGCCAATCACCATCCAAGCAGCCTTGAAAAACTTTGAAGAAAACCCATCAGGTCCAGACGCTTTATTATCTTCAATGCTAAAGATGGCCTCTTTAATTTCTTCATTAGTAACATCTTTAATCAGCTCCATAGCTTTATCAGCATCAAGTCTTTTAGTGAATAAACTAACAGCATCCTCCACTTCATAAACAACATCCTGAGTACCTAAAAATTTTTCAAAATGAGACACAAACATATTAGTGACATTATCACCATAATGAGCATTCCCAGAGTCGTCAAGAACCATCTCAATTCTGTTTCTACTAGTCCTTCCCTTCACGACACTGTGGAAATAAGAGCTATTAAAGTCACCATCTCTTAACCATTCAATCTTCGTCTTCTGCTTTAACAATTTCTCCTCATCCAAAGCTGCTTCCCTATAAGCACTATAGTACACCATTTCTTCTTCTTTGAGCACAGCATTAGTAGGGTCTTTATCCAGGTTACTTTGAATCTTAGATAATTCATCTTTCAAAATTTTAACCTTCTCAAACACGTTACCATTTCTTCTATTCATCTGTCTCATATATTTCTTCATATTCTTAAGCTTCCTAGCCAACTTAAACATCTTATACCCCTTAACATCAATATCCCAATTTTCCCTAACTATATCAACAAAATCAGTCTTATCCGCAAGGAAGTTAGCAAATCTAAAGGATCTAGATCTTCTAACAACAAGATCAGGAATTGTCAAAATAGCAGGAGAATGATCAGAAGTCAAATAAGGCATAAAAACAGCAAAACTATTAGCGTACTCACTAATGAAATGAGCATTACCCATAATCCTATCCAATTTCTTGTTTTGGGTAATGGGTTTATACCCGATGAAATGCTCAAATAATGATGAAAGTTATGTCAAGAAAATCTGCTAACCAAATGTATCTTGTTTTGGGTAAAAGGTTTATACCCGATGAAATGCTCAAATGATGACGAAAGTTAGTTTTCATTAAACCTCAAGACAGCATTGAAGTCCCCTAAAACTACCCAAGGATTATTATTAACGAAACCCTTATGCTCTACAAGATCTCTCCACAGCCTAGTCCTAGCTTTAGGAGAAATTTCACCATACACAACTGAGACGAAAATCATCTTATTATCTCTAAAAGAATTAATCAAAAAATGCATAGCTTGATCATTTTGAGAAAGTAATTTAGCAGAAATAACTAATGGGTCCCAACCCACAGCTATTCTACAACCCTTAACACTATCCACAGAATTTGAGACCCATTCCCAAACTCCAAACACCTCATTACAGACCTTATTAACAAATTTCTTTCTTAGTTGAGTTTCAATAACACCAAAAAAACTTATACTATTGTCTTTAATAAAAGTTTTTACCTCACCCTGCCTAAGAGTATTGCATATACCCTTGACATTCCAAGTAGCAAATTTCACAGTCATTAAACAGTATGAGATGGAACAGTCATGTCCTGCTCCTGACATAGATCATTATTCATAACATTAGCAATCTCTTCTTGGGCCATAAACTGAGCAGTGCCACTTTGATCTTCAGCAACCTCCTCATCAATGTCTGCATTATTAGAACTTCTAATTTGATGCAAAATTTTCTCATAAGCAGCAATACCAATAGACACTTTGTAGAATTCAATTTTTTCATCAGGCCACGTATCCAATTCATGCTTAGTGTCCTAAGTGTTAAGGTAGTTCAAGCTTAGCTTGAGGTTAATGTGGTATTTCAGCCACATTCCATTGTTCTAAACTGTTATCCCTAAAGATTTGATCATACATTTTCCCAAAAGCTTGATTTTCAGACAACCCTTGCTCAATCATAACAGACTTGACCATAGATTTAGCCTTAACTCTAGATTCATTGGTCACCACATTATGACTATGAGCAATCTGTCTTTCCAAATTCTCAATCTTTAACTTCAAATCATCAACATCAGACATTTTAACAAGTTCCAGCAATTTTAGTTTATAATAATTCATCACCTATCCAGGCCATTCTTTCTTTTCTTGCATGCTAATATAAATGCCTTTCTCACAAGCCTCATCAATTTTAGCTTTCAAATAATCATATTCCAAATTTTCCTCAATCTCAATTTCCTTTGATAACGTAGCAAACCTATTTTCAGAACTAGTCCCATCCTTTTTATTTATCTTCTTCCCACTGCCTACATTATTTATCATCCTAGAGTTATTATTGTCAGAATCAACCTCCATTCTACTTGTACCTTTATTTTTCTTACCCCTCTCAGCACCAACAACATTCACAGGTTCCTTACCCTTGTTAACAGGAACAAACTGAACATTTTCATTCCTAAAGAATCTTTGGTCGCCAAATCCTCTACCACCAAATCCACCTCTTCCCCTTCCTGCAAAACCACCCCTACTACTACCCTCACCAGAACTAAATCTCTGTCTGTAAACACCAGTATTTCCACCATCATTTGTAACACCCCCAAAAATGCGGTACGCAGCGGAATAATACATTTGGGGTGCTACTTCATAATACAAGCACACGAGTCCCAGTAAACGCTTAAAGATACGTTCAGCATCAGTTAAAACCCTACTAGTACACTTGTCATCATTATGGCCAAAAACCTTACAATGTGAACAAACAGGAGGCCTCCAAGGGTACTCAACCCTTAATTCCATTGACCTACCCAGAGCCTTGTAGCAAACCTCAACACTATCCACAAGACCCTTAGCAGCCTCAACTTCAACAAGAACATGAGCAAAACTTGCCCTACCATACGCCTTCTCACACATAGAAGTGGTAATCCTATCCATGATAATAGGGTTACCAATTCTACTAGCAATCCTGCTAATGCCTTCTACATTCCATGCCTCTAAAGGAACATTCATTATTTTAACCCATAGAGGAACCTTAGATGGCTCAGGCTTAACCATGTATTAACGGTTTACCATCCACTAACCAAGGACCATTTTCAAGAACAAATTGCATACCCTCATCAGATTTAAACTTGAAAAAGTATAGACCACATTCATTCATAATTATCTCATCTAAGTGATAAGCTCTCCACATTCTCCTTAAATGGCCAAGAATTTCCCTATGACTCATTTTCAAACCCACAAAATATCCCACCAAAGTCATTACCCAAGCCTTACTACCTTCCTCAATAACAGGATCCATATCAACAACTTCTTTGCCTAACTCATTAATTCTACCAGGAATAAGCTTAAGTTTGTTATTACCAGACTTACTCATACCTTGAACAGCATTGACAAATGAACTAGCCTTCCTTCCATCTCCATTTTCCCCCATAGTTTCATCATTCATAGCACTAGTGCTGCCCACTTTAGGCCATTTCTCAGCCCTATTAACAGTATCAGCAACATTAGTATCATAACCACCATCAGATAACACCTCACCTCTCTTTAGAATCCTAGTACTACCCATAGTGTTTAACCTAGAACTAAGAATGGGATCCTCATCAACAGGAACCGGCATAGGACCTAACTTATCCCTAATACCCAATCCAGAATCATTAACCTCAGACACATTATCAACCTTAAAAGATTTATTACCCAAATCACTTACCATGTTTTTCACTAAATCAGCCTGAGCATCCTTTTCAGAAACCGAATCCCCACAGCTCCTTGAATCCACACTCTGACCATCAGAAAATGCATTTGAATCCAAATCACCATCAAAACCATCATCCCTAAGCTCACCCCCTCACTTTCATCATCACCAAACACTAATCCCTCCATTCCTTTCGCTGAAATATTCCCTTTACTAGCCTTGAACGAAACTCTTCTAGAAAGCTTCATCCCCGTACTCAACTGGGGCTTCCCAATAGAGCTATGAGTAATTTTCTTAGGTTTAATAAATTCATCAGATGCCTTAGCAGGCATTGAAGAACTAGAGTTTTTTGATTCAGGATCTCTCATATTTAAGACGGAAATTTAGAGAAAACTACATAATCAAAGGAATGATTAACAGTTTATCAATTGGGGAAATGGATGAACAGTGTGTGAAAGTGTGTGTGCGTAACGGTCGTTTGAAATGAATTTAATGAGAGTTATAACAAAATACCACAAAAATTATACCAAAATATAGATCATGAACAGTAGAACACAAATCTAAAATACTTGATAAAATTTCATGGTTGGATTTTAATTAGATGATGAAATACGTAATAAAAAATTTTAGAGAGAGAAAACACAAAGGTATCTTGTTTTTTAGAGAGAGAAAACACAAAGGTATCGTGTTTTGGGTAAAGGGTTTATACCCGATGAAATGCTCAAATGATGACGAAAGTTATGTCGAGCAAATCTGCTCGCTAATGGTTTGGGTAAAGGGTTTATACCCGATGAAATGCTCAAATGATGACGAAAGTTATGTCGAGCAAATTTGCTCGCCAAAGTCATCTTGTTTTGGGTAAAGGGTTTATACCCGATGAAATGCTCAAATGATGACGATAGTTATGTCGGGCAAATCTGCTCGCCAATGGTTTGGGTAAATGGTTTATACCTGATGAAATGCTCAAATGATGACGAAAGTTATGTCGAGCAAATCTGCTCGCCAAAGGTATCTTGTTTTGGGTAAAGGTTTTATACCTGATGAAATCCTCAAATGATGACGAATGTTATGTCGAGCAAATCTGCTCGCCAAAGGTATCGTGTTTTGGGTAAAGGGTTTATACTCGATGAAATGCTCAAATGATGACGAAAGTTATGTCGAGCAAATCTGCTCGATAAAGTCATCTTGTTTTGGGTAAAGGGTTTATACCTGATGAAATGCTAAATTGATGACGAAGGTTATGTCGAGCAAATTTGCTCACCAAAGTCATCTTATTTTAAGTAAAAGGTTTATACCTGATGAAATGCTCAAATAATAACGAAAGTTATGTCGAGCAAATATCCTCGCCAAAGGTATCTTGTTTTGGGTAAGGGTTTATAGCCGATGAAATGCTTAAATGATGACAAAAGTTATGTCGAGCAAATCTGCTCGCTAATGGTTTGGGTAAAGGGTTTATACCCGATGAAATAATCAAATGATGACGAAAGTTATGTCGAGCAAATATGCTCGCCAAAGGTATCTTGTTTTGGGTAAAGGTTTTATACCTGATGAAATGCTCAAATGATGACGAAGTAAGTAGACCAAGAGGAGAAGAACTAAAGATTCAGAGTCTTCAAAGAAGCTATCCACCACCAAAGAAACCATAAGTAAGCTCCATCTAAAGGCTTCAAAACTGGTAAGTCTGCTTCGACAAAGGAACCAGTTAAAGAACCTATTGCTGAGGTGGTTATGGATGATGCAGGTGATGATGTGGTTCGTGATGATGATCAATCACAAGATGCTTCTAAACCCAAAACAGCCAAGACTCCGAATCCAGATTGGTTCAAGCAACCTCCAAGGCCTCCTACACATGATCCTGAATGGAATAAGCGTCAAGTTATACTTGATCAACCCGAACAGCCTTGGTTTAATGAAATGGTCTCTGCTATAGAGGATCCTCTCACATGCAACGACCTCATGGCCACTCCGATTGACTTCTCTAAGTAAGTGTTAAATCAACTCAAAATTGACAATCTTACTCAAGATATCTTGTTAGGACCTGCCTATAATCTGTTAAAAGGCACGTGTTCTAGCAGTGTCAAACTAGAGTACCACTTTCAAGAGTGTTTCAATGCATTAACAGACATGCTTGATTGGAATAATCCAGGAGGAGATCGTTACCCCCTTTGACCTATCCAAACCTCTTCCTTTGCAAGGTCACCCAAGTCATCAAACGGTTACTGCTGGTTACTTCTTCAACAATGACCTAGAGTATCTAAAATCTTCTGATCCGGAAAGGACATATACTACGTCGATCACGAAGACCAAAGCAGCTAGGTGTGAGATTGAAGGGATTAAAGACATGGTTTCTACGCTTTGGAGTCCTACCAAAGTGGGGTATGACAAAGATGCATTAAAAGGGATCAAACATTGGGGTGAAGGGCGTAAGCTATGGCACAGATCTCAACTGAACAAGTTCTCCAAGCATAATGTGTACTCTACTTAGAAAATTCTTGGTGTGAAGAGTATTAGTGTCAAGAAACTGCACAGATATGGTCATCTGGAAGAGATTGTGGTGAAAAGAGCTGACTGTCAGCTCTACAAGTTTAAAGAAGGTGACTTCGTGGATCTACACTTGAATAACATTGAAGACATGTTGCTTCTTTCCGTTCAACACAGCTAATTCCCTCACCGAACGATATTGTTGACTTTATTGTGGCTCTTCATATGTTTACAAGAAGTCTTGTCATCAAGAAACGTGTCGAGGATTTACAGCTTAGTCTAGAGAGTTACCACAAGAAACTCAACATCACTCTACCTAAACAGACCTTTCCAGAAATAGAATTCAAAGAACTCTACACTCCATCTTATAAACCACTAGGGGTAATCTATGAAGATCTGACCAAACAGAAAAGAGTGATGCGGGCTGATGAGCTGTACAAGTTCTCGGACAGGACACTCAAGAAAGTTCAGGATGAGCTTTATCATAGAGTACGCGATTTTCGTCTGGAATACATTACGGAGATGCCAAAGAGGAAGTGGATGGCTATTGACAGAAAGAGGTCGAAACTTATGGTCGAGCTGATTGATAAGCAGATGCGTGAAAGATGGATCATTCGGAATCTTGAAAGATTGGTTGGTGCATGGGAACTTGAGATGGACTACAAACTGATGAGGCGTACCGTTGAATGTAGGTTCAAATCTCAAACTCTTATTTGTGACTATGTAGTATAGATTCTTTTTTTTATTTTTTTTTTTTTTTTGCTTACTTTTTTTAACCCTACACTCCATCATACGATCCACCAAAAATTTTCTATGAAGACCTGAACAAACAGAAAAGAGTTTTGAGAGCTGATGAGCTGTACAAGTTATCAGATGGCACACTCAAGTCTGTTCGCTATGAGATTCATCGCAGAGTACTCGACTTTCGTCTGGATTACAACACGGAGATGCCAAAGAGAAAGTGGATGACTGTTGACCGAAAGAGATCGGGTCTTATGATTGAGTTGATCAATAAGCAGCTGCGAGAAAGGGAAATCATTAGAAATTCTGGAGTGATTGGTTGGTGCATGGGAACTCGAGATGGACTACAAACTTATGACGTGTACCGTTTAATCATCGGGTCCAATCTCAAAATCTTATCTTGTGAATATTGTGAATATGTAGTATAGACTTATAATAGTAGGCAATATAAATAGTGTTTGAGTATGAATTTTCTAGAATTTTTTAATAAATTCAAAAAAATTCAAATTAACGTGCTCAACACTATATATATAATATCCTCGTAAATTAAGGGGGACCATCATAATGTTCCTAATACGGCTTGTTAATATTTGGACATTTTTTTCCCTGAAACCATTAATATTTGAATTAATTGATATCCAAAATATCAAGAGATTTGACATTTTTGATAAGGGGAGAAAATGTGGTTACAATATATGGCTAAAGATGTGATTTTAAGAACTCAAGTGCAAGCTTCACCCTTCATGTACTAAACATTTTCGAATATTGATGTACATGTTGAGGGGGAGCATTACAAATGGTTTTAAGGCTGAGAACAATACCAAAAGACCGACCATGTCTGTAATTAATTAGAGTTATAAGGTGGTTAAGATTATGTATTCATTCCCATGATCCAGCCAGAGCCGGAGGGATCTACCCAGGGACATTCCATTAGTTAGAATAGAAATCATTAGGTATGATAAAAAAAAGGAGTAAAGTGAGAAAAGGGAATAATACAGACTAAGACAGAGCTGACACTAGAACAAACCCAACAAGGTATAAGTGATGAAGTCTTGGTAAGCATTAAAGGGGTTGAAGAATTAAAAAGAAAAGTTTAAATAAAGTGTTAGCCTTAATTTTATATAAGTCGAACAAGAATGTTATCGGTCTTATTAGTCGCAATTAGTCTTGTTAAGTAATAGGCTAGTCGGGTTCAACGGGCTTGGATTATAATCTAATATTGTCCGTATTTTGGGCTCAAAGCCCAAGATATGCCAAGCCTGGCCTATTAGTAGAAGCCCATACTCCTACATGTTGGCTAGGGGTATAAATAGGACCATCTCCACACATGGAGAGGGTGTTGGTTACCATTTCTTACACTTGTGTGTAATAAATCTGTCATTTTTCCTTTATCTCTTTCTAGCTTATTGCTTATTGGTATGGCTTATTGTTGTGATATGGGTTAAGTTTTGGGATAACATTTGGTATCAGAGCCATGGGTGGGTTTAGTGATTTTAGTTTTTTTTTTGTGAGCTTATTCGGCTTAGTGAGCTTATTTTTTTTCTTTTTCTTCTATTCGCCTTATCTTTTTATTTTTTTCTCTCTTTTTTATGTTTGTCTTATAATTTTATCTCACTAAAATTCTCAAGAAAAAATAACCAACTCTTGGGCTCAACTATAGTGTCTAAATTTATCCTTGTCACGGCTAACTTTTAGTTTTTGGATATTTTGGGCTTAGTTTTGTTTAGTAGATTACTTCATCACCATATTTTTGTGGCTTATTTTTTTCTTCAAATTTTTTTTCTTCCTCTTTCGAGCTTATTTTGAGCCTGATTGGTCACGGCTTATTTACACGATTTTTGGTTTTGGCTTATTTTATGGTTGTAGCTTATTTGTTAAAATCTTTTCGTGGCTTAGTTGGTGTTTAAAAGAGCTTATTTTCGAGCTTCTTTTGAGGTCTTTGCTTATTATCTTTGTGGTCCACGATTCAACAAGACAAGGAGACCAAGATCCAAAGTTTAAGGAGCAAGGACATTTGGAATTTTTGTTAGTTTTTTGTTGGTTTCTAAAGAAGAGAAGAAAAATACAATACAAGGACGATAGTACATCCGCGTTTCAACCGATCTACTCGCCAAAGAGGACCCGATCTAGTCATTGTTCTTAAGGACTCGATCTAGTTTTTCTCATCAAGGACCCGATCTAGTAATTTGTTTAAGGATCCGAACTAGTTATTCTCCTAAAGAACCCAAACTAGTCAAAACCCTTGAGGACCAATCTAGTCAAACTCTTAAGAACCCGAACTAGTTATTCACCTAAAGGACCTGATCTAACAAAGTTTAGAAGGAACTGAACTAAATAAGCAACTCAACAGGAATAAAACTTACACGCTTTAAATCATTTTCGATTTTCAGTTTCGTGTGACGGTTCATTACGGGACGTTTAATCACTACCATTGTGAGCGTGACATTTTTTCGATCAACGTTGTATATTTACATTTGACCGTCGATAACCGTATGCGATTATAATTCAAACCGAAAATAAACCCGAATACTACTACTTCAAACGAAAAAGACATTGGAAATGGAGGGAAAAAATTAGTTTTTATTAAACTTAATTTGAAATTGTCACTTTTGGTCTCTGGTTTTCATGACAAATTCACATTTCATTC